>OZ026585.1:20914040-21203476 GCA_964020215.1 Aurelia sp. 3 sensu Dawson et al. (2005)
ACATTTTCTGATGATGCAATACTATTCCATTGACCAGTACAATGTCGGTCATGTGTCAATGCTCGTTTCAAAATACGATACCAAAAAGACACAGAAAGTCCATCGTTGTCTAGGTGAGGACCATACCCGGGATGGCATTCATTTATGCTTCTGTTGAGATAGAAAAAGAAGACACTACGTCTGGAGCTGCTATAATCTCTCAATTGAACCAAAAGCCATTTATTTGTACCCTAAAGCCAAAAATATTCAGGACCTCTCTTTCCCCAACCTTTCCAGAGGTCCTCTTCATTATCATAGGCTTTTATGGTGTAAGTACACTTTTTAGGCTTATTACGACGAGTCCCAGTAATCGCTCGTGAAAAGGAAACTTCCACTGAACCAATACCACTTATACTACAGGGTGTCCCAGAAAAATTGTGCCCCTTTTGCCTAAAGATTGCGACAAAACAGCATAAGATCCTCACTAACCTTTTCCATAATGTTGCTCTTGATATGTTCAATTAAGGTTTGCCACCGTTCCCGTGTAAATCCGTTGAAAAATGATGGAGCTATGACTTTCAGAAAACCAAACTTGTCGTTTGACTGAAACCAGCGGTCGGCCATTTTATCTTACTTTTTTGCAACGATAAACAGTTTCATGGATGAACTGAAATAGCTGCCTCCAATGTCATAGCTCTCATGAAAATGCCAATAACCATCAGAGAGCTAAACTTATCTTGTACTTCACGATCTTTGATAGAATGCAAAAATGAGGATAAGAATTCCCAAAGTAGTAAAAAATCAAAAGTCTCGACAAAAGTATACTTCAAATTTAATTTGTCGCCTTCCCTACAAAGATTTCTTCCTTTATTTGTTACAAGCAATTGTTGATTTGTTACCGAAGACAATGAACTAAAAGAAACGAGAAGGGCAAAAGATTTTAGGAGCTGTATTTTCTCAGTTTGAACTGATCAATAAACTAAACAATTGGTTCACTCACCACATCTTTAAACAAAACGTGACCATATGTTTATCATTACCTTTTGATTGTTTATTATCTTGGGATCCATGTCTTCGTCTTGACATTCAATCAAGGAACATGGGGTAAGAAATAGCTGAACTCTCTGATGATTATTGAAACTTTCTCGAGAGCTATGAAATTGGAGGCTATCATTTCAGCTCATCCATGAAGCTGCTTATCGTTGCAAAATAGTATTACAAAATGGCCGACCGCTGGTTTCAGTCATCAGAGAAGTTTGCTCTTCTGAACGTCATAGCTCCATCATTTTCAACAGATTTTCACGGGGACAGTGGCAAACTTTAATTGGACATCTCAAGAGAAACATCATGTAATAGTATGGTGAGAACCTTTTGCCGCTTTGTCGTAATCTTCAGGCAAACGGGGCACAAATTTTCTGGGACACCCTGTAGAACTCGTCATGTTACGGCACATATCGGACTGACTTTTTTAGTTTTTCCATGAATGAAAGGACCCAGACAGATTGGATGATCGAGCCTAAGCTACTCTCGCAGTGATTTCACTGACGTAGTTAATTCAATCGTAGCTAATGCAATCAATATGTAATGATGTAATGAATACTTACCCACGTTCTTCTCTGTCGTTTCCTAACCTCTCAATTACTGCCAAATACACCCAGTACCGGAGCAAGATTCCCTCTCCATGACAAAACATGGCCGGCACTTCGCTTTCTAAGGGCGCACATTTTTGAAAAGGTGCGTTCGGAGGAAAGAGCAGAAATTCGGCAAACTGTCAGACAGGAATGCCGGCCATGCTTTCTCATGGAGAAGGAACCTTGCTCCGGTACTGGCGGTATCTGGCAGTAATTGCAAGGTTAGGAAACGACAGAGAAGAACACAAGTAAGTATTCATTACATCACTACATATTAATTGTTGACTTTCATCCATTTCATTCATTGTTATTTCTTTATATAAGGTAGAAACATCCATGAATATAAAAACAATGCTTTACAGCCTGCCCTCTCAACTAAGCAAATAGCCTATTTATAATTTATTTCAAGCCTGAAGTTAACATAACATACTTTAAATCACAATTCATTACAATGTTGTGAGTTGTGCAAGTAAACTTATTGCAGACTCGCTCCCAGTCTATTCCGTGGTATATCAGCACTGAGGAAAATGATTACCTCCGCGGGGGCGTAAACTACGAAGGTAATTATTTTCCTCAGTGGGATATACCACCGAATAGACTTGAAGCAAGTCTAACTAATTGCAACCCTGACCTTACATCTGATGTGGGGCTGAATCTAGTATGGTATAATACCCATTAGATATTGAATCGTCCGTAGTGATCGTTGTATTTAGGCTAACATTGCGTGTCTTTTCATATTGGTAATGGCGTAGTCATTGTCTTTCGCTCCCCATGGTATTCAAGCATACTTTCAGGGATACCGTAAACCCTATGTGCCCAATGAACGACGGCATTGAAAATACCGAACACTCCTTGTTGCTCTGCCCTGCCTTTGAGATTCAACGTCGAAATATTCTCGCTGGAATAGACCATTTGCCAATTAGGAAAAAGGGACTGAGGCGAGCGCGGCCAATTCCGACAGCCCTAGTAACAGTTGGAAACCAGGGGAATCCTCTCCACTTCAGTGAAACGAGTAAGCCGCACTGAGCGGTCTAGTCGCTGTGCAAACTTGAATATTTTGCTGTTTATTTCCCCTTCCAAGAATTGTTTGGTATATTTCGACTATGGTACTCTTGAGTACCGAATAAACGGGGGGGTGGGAATAATCGGGGGGGTTGGAAATGGTTCGATATGGCAATAATCGGGGGGGTTGGAATAATCGGGGGGGGGGGGTGCTTGGAGAAATAGAAAATAGTCGTTTTCTTAGGTAAACACGTATCTTTTATATATTCATGTGAACAGTGATGTTACTGATACAGTTACTTATGAACTCTGGTTCTGTTGAATGCACTTATTGAGACTTTTTCTTGCGTTTATTCAGAAAATTTGTTAACTACCATTTCATTTTTCCAAAAATTAATAAAAGGGGGGGTTGGAATAAGAGCGGGGGGGTTGGAAAATTTTTGAAAAATTAATAAGCGGGGGGGGACGATTATTCGGTACTCGAGAGTAAGTGTTTTCCCCAGATTCTCGAACCATTTTCTCATTATTTCAATCATTTTGGAGTGTACTTTGAGGCTCTTTAATTCGACGTATCTTGATACAATTTTTTTGAAAGAAGATTCGAAGGAAAATCCACGAAATTCGTAGATCAACCAGGAAACCTAAATGTGCTTCAATCAAGTTTCACTTTTGGCTTATTCTTTTTGCCTTTCTCGTCTGAAAATCAACTGTGCAAAGAATATATGTCGAATTGCTTTATTTGTCGGAGGTTTAAAAAGATTAATTTCATTCGAAAATATTTTTTTGAATAAATTTTGGCAGATGAAAAGATCGTTATTTTTACCTGCTCGAAGCACATTTAGGTTTCCTTGCTGATTTATGCAAAATGATAGATTGCCCTTCGAATCTTCCTTCAAAAGTTGAAAGTCCTCGGATTTGCACTTTGTTGTTAAATCTATCTTGAAGTTGAACTATTTTACCGTAAGATTAGAGCAGACAATCTGCCATTTAAGTGAACGAAGAACAATGTTTGAATTCTTCAACGGTTTCTATGATAAAGGTATGTACCATTTGAGCCCATTTTGCAAGTAACAACAGTCGGAAAGGTACCCGTTGAAGGCCACTGAAGAGAGGAAGTTTCCGGCTGACATGGCCTAAACACTGAGCCGCCTTCCGATCGTTGAGAAATTTCATTTCATTCATTTATTTTATTTATCCACGACATCCACTCAGTAAACTTTAAAATTACTTATTTCCAGATGAAAGTAATAGATATTTCTAACAAACCTAATAAACCTATATTAAAAGCCAGTACTGTTCTTCCATGGATTCGTGCGTAAATATATATATATATATATATATATATATATATAACCTGCACACATATAGATACACATATAAAAATATATATGTACACCCATACACATATATACATATATATATACATATATATATAATTTGTTGTTTTTCAGCTTAGAAAATGATTCTTTAGCCCATTTTTAAACTGGGTGAGTGTATTAGACTCTCTTAATTGTGTTGGGATAGCGTTCCATGTTTTTAGACCGGTGTAGTGAAAACTCTTTCTACTGTAGTCTAAATTTAGTCTTGGAATTTGGAGATCAGTCTTATTTCTCGTATCATACTTGCTTGTCGAGGATCTTTCAGCAAATTTACCGTGCAGACTCTCAGGACATATCTTACGTATGAAAAAAACTAAAAACTCTCAGGACATATCTTACGTATTAAATTCAATTCAATTGTTGTGTCGTATCTGATTGCAGACGTTGACGATCAGTGTCTTCCAGTTTTCCCTATCATCAGTTTTTTGAAGCAAAGTTCCAGCATTCTTCTCATTGGTCAGCAGCTTCAAACTATCCATGTATGTTGTTCTTTGCCTCCCCCTGTCTCTTTTACCTTCGATTTTTCCTGTCAACAGCTGGTGTTCCAAACCTTTCTTTCTGCACAAATGTCCTAAAAACTCAAGTTGTTTTTTCCTAATTGTTTCCATCAATGTTCTTTGAGTTTTTGCTCTGATCAGTACATCTTTATTGCTGACTTTATGCGTCCAGGATATCTTCAAAATTCTTCTCCAAAACCACATTTCTGCAGCTTCTAGTTTGTTCTGCAGTTCTTTTGTAATTGTCCAGCATTCCGATCCATATAAAAGTGTTGACCACACATAGCACCTTAACACACGTGACTTTGTCTCCCAGCTAATACTGTTATTTGTAAGTAGTGGAGACATCTTTCTAAAGGTATTTTTTGCTAATGCTATACGTTTGATGATTTCAGTGTGCCATCGACCATCTGATGTTATTTCACATCCTAGATATTTAAATTTATGGACCTGTTTGATGCTCATTCCTTTGTACTTTAGATCAATAATAGTGTTGTTGCTCTTTTTTGTAATTAGCATGCACTCAGTTTTTTTAACATTTAGCAAAAGGCCTTTCTTTTCACTTTCTGTTCCTACTTTGTCGATCAGGGCCTGGAGCCCTTCTTGAGAGTCACTTATCAAAACTGTATCGTCTGCATATCTCAAGTTATTCATGTTGTAGCCCCCTACTCGGATTCCTTCTATGTCACTTATTTCCCTCAAGATCATTTCACTATAGATATTGAATAAATCAGGAGACATAACACATCCTTGTCTAACTCCTCTTTTAATTTCAGTGAAGGGACTTAATTCACCTTCAACTCGCATAGCCGCTTTTTGATCCCAATATAGATTTCTGATTATTCTAAGATCTTTCCCTTCAATGTTTAAGTTGTGCAAGATAGAGAATAGATCTCTGTGTTTTACGCAATCAAAAGCTTTTGAATAGTCAATAAAACACAAGTAAAGGTTTCTTTGGACTTGCATTGATCGTTCTATCAATGTACTAAGGCAAAAAATTGCATTTCTTGTTCCTTTATCCTCTACAAATCCATTCTGTTCCTCTGCAATTTCAGGTCTAAGCTTGTTCCGTATGCGCCCTGTTAGGATTTTTAGTAGAATCTTTGTAATTTGGCTCATCAGGGATATGGTACGATGTAATTCACATTCTGTAGCCCCTGGTTTTTTAGGTAATGCAATGAAAATTGATTTACATAGGTCCTCTGGAATATCTCCATTCTCATATATTTCATTCATTAGCATGGTTACCATATCCATTCCAAAATCTTCAAGACTTTCGATCATTTCTATTGATATATTATCGGGACCCACTGCTTTTCCTCTTTTCATGGTTTTTATTGCGTTCTGTACTTCTGCCCTAAGAATAGGAGGGCCATCAAAATTTTTCTTGATAACTGGTTTATTTCCCCGATCATCTTCAAATAAATCCTTTATATACTCTGACCACCTGTCAAGTATTCTTTCTTTTTCCATTATTATTGATCCGTCTTTGGCCTTGATGCACCCACTTCTAGTACAAAATGATTTGCCAGTAGCTTCTTTGATCTTTTCGTGCACAAATTTTGAGTTCTTGTTCCATTTGCTTTCAATCTCCTTGCACTGATTATTAAGAAATGATTCTTTTGCTTCATTGCATTTCTTCTTAATCTTTTTATTCAACCGTGAATATTCTATATCGTTATGTTTTGATTTCCTCCTGGTTTCCATTAGATCTAATATTTCTTTTGTCATCCACTTCCTTTTACAATCAATTTGTTTTGATGGGATAAATTCCTCAGCCACTTCAATGATAGAATTTTTCATGTGTTGCCAGAGAGAGTCTACATTTTCATATGTTTGTAGAGCTTCAAATCTATTCTTAACTGCTATGTTATATCTGCTCTTCATATCCGGATCTGTTCTGAGCAGATTAATGTCAAGTTTCGGATATTTCCTTTTCTTTGTAATTTTCTTCAGGTTTACCCTCACTTGGCAAACAACAGGTACATGATCACTATTACAGTCTGCACCTGGTGCTGTCTTTGCATTTTTAACCGCATTCCTAAATCGTTTCCTAATGATTACAAAATCTATTTGGTTCCTAACACAATCCCCGGGGCTCTTCCATGTCCACATTCTCCTAGGATGGTTTTTATACCAAGTGTTGCAGATACACAAATTTTCACGTTTACACCATTCTATGAGCTTTTCTCCCCTTTCATTTCTGATTCCTAATCCACATGGGCCTACAATATCGTCTACTCTTCCCTCTCCAACTTTGGCATTAAAGTCCCCCATAACTATCAATATATCTTGTGAATTACATTCTTTTCTAGCGAGATCCAATTGATCGTAAAATTCTTCTACATCATCATCGCTGGCATCTCTCGTTGGTGCATAAGCTTGTATTATTGATACATCAAATGGATTACCTCTTAACTTGACTAGCATTACCCTATCTGACACTGCCCAATATCCTTTAACACATCTAGCCTTTGCATTGTCTAAGATCATTCCAACACCTCTTTCGTGGCTTGAGCCCCCTGAATATAACATCATATATCCATCTGATATCAAAGATCCTGCCCCTTTCCATCTTACTTCTGAAACTCCTAAAATACTAATTTTCATTCTTTTCATTTCTTGCTTGATGTTATTGCCATTTACAGTAGTCAAATCAAGGTGGGGTTAAGGGTTTCGCCACGATATACCCAGCTGCTTCCGCGTCGTAAGCCTTCTCCAATGCCCATGGTCATGCTACCCAAAAAACTGGACCATAGGACCTCAGGATCTGCGATCTCGAACCAAAAAGACGTCATACCATAGGGCTCAGCTTTCAAAGAAACTTTTAGTCACAAATACTGGTCGAGTCAAAATAAGTCTACGCGTTTGAAGAGTTGTGGACAAAAAGCACGCTGCTGCTATTCAAAACTAAATGCTAAATCCATCCTTCAAAGGCTAACTTATACCTCGCTTATACCCTATTCACACATCAATATTCCTATGTTTTCTGCCCGCTTCGCTCGCAGGGGGATACGGATCATTATGGATCCCTCCAAGAAACTCTGAGTACTCAAAATCTCATAATTTTAAGAAACTTTTAGCACTAGGCCTTATTCTTGGTTCCTTATTTCTAACGGGTATGTGTCGGCATCTTATTGCATGTATTCGATGTAGTTGTGTCGTTACCGTAATTTGTAACAGTTGCAACAGCAAACCCATCCCCTGTAACACTTGTGGTAGCCCATCTGATGTTGTCATTTTGTGCAAAGCAACTTTCCATCCTGGTCCAAGAATTACTAGCTACTGAAATAGCGACTGAAATTGAAAATCATTTCTGAAACCCAACAGTCGCATTGAATTTGAATAGCAAATAAATCATGGACCAGAATAGAACATGGAATTCTCTACTCCCATACAAACCTCATACCGGCAATTTTCTAATTTTTGGGTCTGTAAGATGAGTGATCCTACAAAACAAACTTTTCTCATATAAGTTTGCCTTTGACTGATAGCTAGATAAACCTTTCAGTTTTGAATATCGGTGACATGTTTTTTGACTCAACCTGGTACAGAAGTGCAGCTTTTCACGGGTATCGTCTACACTTTTATTGCCATGGGATCAAATTTCTCCCATGGAGACCTTAACCCCCCCTCAAATTTCTTGCTGTTTGAAAAGTTATAACTCTCGAGATAGGCTACACGTATTTTTAAAGAATATGAGTTTCTAATACGCGGTTTCTTATAAAAAAAATTCGTGTAAGTGCCCTTCTGCTCGGTTCTGCATGAGAGACACCTTGTGACTTGAATTTAGTGTTTCAGGACCTTTTTCAGCCATTTTGCAACACATGAATTTTTATCAAGTGGAATTCAGCTGTTTTCTCTGCTCATAAAAGTGTGAGAGAAAAATTCATAAAATAATCATCATCAAATTTTCTATTGTTTTCAAATTTTGCTGGTATCGCGTGAACACTACCAAAAAAGTTATACAGTAGAACCAACCGTCATTGAAATGAATCAGTTAGTTAGATTTTCACAGCTCTCTGAGCTAAGAAGCTCAAGGTTTTTTGTTTTGTTTTATTTAGCTCTGAGCTAAGAAGCTCAAGGTTTTGTTTTGTTTGAAAATAAAGTATCAAAAGACCTCCTTAGCCAAGTAAGGGTTCCAGCTTGAAAACATTCAAAAGACAGGGTTCCGATTTGAAAAGTAAGCAGCTGACAAAGAACAAATGCCTGTTCCTTGTATCCAAATCAAAAACGTTTCTCTAGATTGCGAAAGATGCCACCATTAAAATAGATGCCGACCTTGCAGGATGTCTGTATTTTTAGCTGACGTATTATTCTTGTTGAGACAAAAAAAATTTTAATCAATGCCAGGATGATACCACCATTGAGATCAGTGGATACCACCAAGAGATTCAAAAGGCCTTTTTATTTGCCACCCCGCATTTACAATGAATCATCCTATCAAACGGGCAATTCTATACTTGGCTAGAAGGGAGAGAATACTACTCAATGGAAAGAATAGCTCCGCACAACACAAACAGCAGGGCAGCACAGATAAAAGCGGACACAAAAAGTAGGCTGACATCAGAGAAGAAAAAACGACAGAACGAAAGAACGACGGAACAGAGCACAGCGACCAAGAAATCATGACAGAAAATCTAAAAGTAAAACAGCAAGGGGACGAAAAAGTATTCAAAAAGTGGCACAAAAGCATTTATCAATTTCATGAAGAATATGCCATTGGACAAGCAGAACAATATACGTCATGGTTACAAGACAAAATTATCCCAAAGGCTGCTAAAATGCTAGACAACTCAGTAAAATACAAGATCCTAGCAATAGGCTCTGGTACAGGATATGCTGATCAAGTCCTTTTGAATGTCATCGCAGAATACCTCGCAAATAACAAGAACAGCAAGGATGTACCAAAGATATTCTATATGGTGATTGATCCTGACCATGAAGCCACTGAAGTATGTAAAAAGACGCTGCAGTCAATAAAAGGGCTTGATGTTGAAGTTATATGGCAAGCGATAACCATGCAAGAATATTTCAGCCTGCAGGCAACTACCAGATATGACATGATTCATTTCATTCATTCGCTGTGCGAAGTTACAAGATGTGCTACAGTTTTGCCCGAAGTTTTGAAAAGAAGCCATCTTGCAGACGACGGCATTTTGTTTGCAGTTTTGGGAGACCATGAAAAGAGTTTCGTGTTGAATTTATGGTTAAAACATCATCATATTCTTTCAGCAGTCAAACACGAGGATGGGGGCCATCATACTCATTGTCATGGAAACAGCAACCACTATAATGGTCATAATGAAAGCGACAAAGAAGAATTTGGTCATGGTAACCAAGATGGGGTGGCTGTTGCTAATCATAATGAGTGCCATTATGTACATGAATCTCTTGGTGAGTAAATGATCAAGAAAAATCAAAATTGACAATTTCCAAATATAAAAGTAATTAAAGTCAGCTGAATTGAGAACGCAAGTCTAAAAGTTGCCTTTCTCATAAGCCTTTTAGATGATCTACACTAGTATCTACTGAAAATCTAAAATATTCAAGATCAGTATTTGATCATGTCGACATATGTGTGGATATTGTTTTGGCAAGAGGAACAATAGCATATAGGCGGTTTTTGTCCTCTTTACCTACACTTCACTCCGATCCTGCGCGTTAAGGGGCATCGCATAACATTGTACTTACTCCATAGACCATAGACATAGTCAATAATCCATCAAGAGATAGATAAAACAACAACAACAACAACAACAACAACAACAACAACAACAATATGGGCAATAGGCAGCATCAAAAATATTAGTCTCGTGACGAAAGCGGCATGAAATTCTACCGGCAAAGTGCGTTTACACGATGCCGCCAGAATTTGAAAACGGCAGAAATACAAACTTTGCCGTTTTGTTAACCGTCACAAAATTCTGCCAACAGAATTGGGAAAATCTGCCGGCATCGTGTAGACGGGAGGCTAAAACAGCACCTTATCTATGTCGTTTTCGAATTCTACCGGCATCAAGTAAATGGGATCTAAAGAAAGCAATATGACTGACAATGTCAGATTCATGCAATATCGAAAGGTTAGCAAATCATGCAAATTCTGACATCATTGTTATGTTCTGTTTATTTTTTTCTCTATCGCTAGGAAGTCATCCTTATTGAATTCCCCTTTTATTTACAACTCATCGCCTTAAATTCAGGGAGGCCGCTCAAAATTGTGCTGGCCATTGACAAATTTTTATAGATTCTGTAAAATATCTTTGACAAGAAGGTTGGAACCATCAACTTCCATTTGCCTCTATCTTCAGCTGTTCGTTTCAAAGTGTAAAAGGTTTTTACATAGACGTAGGAACCAGGGGGCACTGGAAGCACGTAACCCCCCCAAGATTTTGCAATAAACAAAGAAGAGCCCTTTTTATATTTCGAAAATGCCCCTTTTTCTGAAGGAAAAAGTGCCTTCGAAGCGTCGTGCCCCTCAAGTTTGAGATGCTTCCTACGTCCCTGGGTTTTTATTTCTGTCTAATCTTTTAAATCACCAATTCAGGTTCTGTGCTGCCTTCCTCATTCTCTCTTTCCAAAAATCTATACTTCTACAGTTTGTCACACTAGAGCCTCGTGTAATACATGACCTGCAAATTCCAGTGTTGTTTTGAAAAATCCCTTGTAACACATGGTCCAACAAGCCCCATTCTGTTAAGAAAATCCTCATTAAATATCCTGTATCAAATTTAATATATTTTGTTTAGGTCGCAAAGAAATGGAATTTGTGAACTCAGGGGATGCCATGAAGCTGAAGAGGGCAGTTGAAGGTTGTGGTTGGCAAACTGATATGTTTACAAAAGAGATAAAACAAGACGTAACAAGCATTTTGTCTGGCTCAGAGAAAGGGATGACAACGTTAGGGTACATGCTTGAAATAAAGGATATTGATAAAAAGTTGAGGAAAGAAGATTTGGATAACATAATCAATGACATAGAAGAAACATCGAAATACGAAAATAATAAAGGGACAGGGAAGAAATTTGTGACTTCTTCAAATAATATCATTGTTGTTTACAAATAAACAATACTTCTTTATTAGTCTGTTTATTCAAAAGATTTGAATAATGTAATCAAGGACATCTAAGAAACATCCAAAAGCGAAAAATAATAAAGGGACAGGGAAAAAATTTGTGACTTCTTCAAAATAATATCATTGTTGTTTACAAGTAAACAATAATTCCTCTCTTTACTTATTTACTCAAGGCGATATTAATGTGACATAATGATGATTTTCATGCTTTATCGATTTTTCCTTTTCACTTTGTTCAATGCTTTCAGTTCACCCTGTTGGTCTGCCAATTGTCTTTCGATTTCTTTTGTCTTCCTCGCTCGTTCAGCATCCCTAAAAACCAATTTCATAATGTCAATGTTACTGTCTGATTGTTATGAAGGGTGTGAAAGACCCCGTTTACACTGTAGTACTACAAGTTTGGATCAATGACAAAGTTTAATGATTAGCCTGCCGTTTACATTGCTCCACCTAATCTGTGACGTGTTTTGGTTCTTCTGTTAGCATAGGTTCCAAATCTTTAAAAAGATAAGTGTAAAATTCAATGACCATTTCTTTGAACAGAATGGCTTTACAGAATCTTTACCTATTTTGCTATAGTTCTGCCGTTAGACTTTTCTGAAATCTTCAATTCTCCAGAATCAGAATATCTTTCTTCTTTTTTCGGGACTTCGAGACAATTATCATAAAAACTTGTATTTGCTAACTCTAACATTCTGAAGATTTTCAAAGTATCAAAATATTCTGGGCAGAAACACCAACGAATGTCTCAATTTAGTCACCCTTAAATGTCGAATGAATTAGGAATGATGTCAGATCCATTTAAGATATTGCCACTTACTTTTCAAGCCTTTCTTGTAATTTTTCTTTTGCTAAAAAGTGGCTGTCTTTTCGAATTTCTCGTATGGCTCCCTGAAATGGAAAATAAAAATATAACACATGAAATACAAAACAGGGAAACACAGAGAGCACTCACGACTTAATTGCTAGATTCATGTTAAGCATAATTCTTATGGTTTGAAGAGAAGTAAATCGAAGAATGACTGGGGACAAATTATCACCATAGATAAAATACAAAGTACAATATTTTGTCATAAAAATCTGTTTCAACAAGAACTTAAAGTCATGAAAAAGGTTTGAAAAACATACCAGTATTTATCAAAAAGATAAGATCTACGTAGGAAAATTTGAAACGCTAAAAACGAGAGATGAGGAAAATATAAAAAAAAATTCATTATGCCAACTTATATTTCATTGTACCTTCATTTCTTTCTTGTATTTATATTTCAACTTATTTCTTTCGTTCACATCCTTATCTTTTGATCTTTTCTTCGACTTAACTTCGTAACTGCAAAACAGCATAAATATGAGTTATTAGCATTTAAGGACAGCGATGTTCACTGAAAGGCCATGTTATTCAATGGATGCTACAATCATATGCCCTTCTCCTTTCCACAATATTGCAATATACCTTTTTGCTATGCTTCAGAGGCATCTAAAGCGAACAACATTGCAATACATTAACAGTAAATGCACTCGAGGTTACTGATTAAAAGGCCAATAAATGGCCACATGTTTCTCTTACAGATGTGCAAAAACTACGGAATAAAAAGTCAGCTGACTCTGAGTGGGCATTCTCTCTGTATGTTTTCAAGAAAATTACTTACAAACCGGCAATATTCTTCTTTCTTTTCTGAATGTAGATTTGAATATCATTGTACATACCTTTCATCAAACATAGGTTCAAGTAAAGGCAGTGGCTTCGGTTTTCTTGCTAATAATGTCAGGGGTTGACGTTCTGTTTCAGTATTGAGATGTTGCTTTAGCTCTGATATCGTTTTCTGAAAATGAAAATAATCTGATTTTAAATTGAAGGCTATAATTTTGCAACAATAAATTCAAAGCAACCTTTTGCAGCTTCTTGTAACAATTATAGGTAACTTGTAACAAGGACGATTGCTTCATTATGGGTGCACAGCCCAGCAAATTAGCTTCAGATGAATGAATGACAAATCAAAGCGCAATAATTATCGTATAAGATTTCCTGAGGAACAAAAATACATTTCCAGCTACTGAGAGGTACCGTCAAAGCTCCATTAAGCTAGCCTGTGTTCAGAGGGGTCTGGAACACAGGCTACATTAAGCCCCCCCCCCAGGGGGGGCATATCCAATTTCGGACGCTCCAGAAGGAGGTTTGCCAGAGAGGGAGGCTTATTCACAAAACCAAATGACAAGGGAAAATATGATGGCTTTTCAATTCTTTTAACCCATATTTTGCGTAATCACTATACATTTTATGTGGCAAATACATGAATTCGACGCATTCTATCTCAAAATGATATCCAAATTAACATTCAAACTTGTTTAGCTGAAAAAATGGAAAATCTTTGGCAATTTCTGGAGTTTGATATAAGTGGGGAGGGTCTTAACAAAGAGGGGTGAGCTTATTTAAAATTTCGGCTCAAAGGGGAGGGGGTTATTAGAGAGGGGGAATATTAGAGAGGGGGCTTATTAGAGAGGGGGGCTTGATAGAGCTTTTACGGTAATACACCTCCCAACCATTCCACAAAAGATTCTGGATCAAACGATGTTTATATAGATATTGTAAAAAGCTGACCAATTTTTGATGTAAACAATAGCATAGAAGCTACAATGCCACTCAATCCTATCATAAAGGTATTTGGAATATTACTCGATTCATACTCTTATGCATAACAAATTGAAAGCTCCATAATAATAAGTAAAAAGTTTTACTCTTATCTGTTTGCAGTAATGCTTGCAAGGAATCCTAGAATTTAAAAAAAAAACAACATTAAAGAATGAAAGAATGCTAAAATTCTCAAAGGTATTTATGTCGTATTATAATTTAAGAAGCGGTTTATGGAATGAAGTTACGATTGCCACAATTCGTAAAAATTTGTAATTAGTTGCCGATGAAGCCTCAAAAGTGAAGTGAAAGCTCCGACATTATAAAGAAACATGCGTGCGGGCATTTAAAATAAATGCCAAACAAACAAAGAAACAACTACAGCGTAAAAATATCACCAACAGTCATCGAGAATTTGAAACCACTTATGAGGCTAGGAATCAAATCCTTAGGAAAGAATTTGTATGTTTTAGTCCGTTGATCGATAAAGAAAATTACACTTCCTGGATCGATTAAATGAACAAACTAAGAAAGGAGAGTCTTACACTTCGATGCACTGCTTGACAGGATAGAATATTTCAGCGAATGAAGGAAGATCTTTGTAAAGTTCAGCAAATTTCATCAATTGATGTAAACATGTTCGAAATATCGAAGTTCTGTTGAAAAAAAAAACTTGTAAAAAGAAATGCATATTCCAAGTCTTTTCAAGAAAGCAAAATGCAAACAGTACATGTGCAATAAAGTACAAAACGTACAATACAGTTTAAAGAGTACAATATGTGAAATTCCCGCAAAATACATGAAGTAACTTTTGAATGAAAGTTGTGAGGCAAAACTCAGGGAAGTTAGAAAAACTTGGGCGTTTAAGGCCATCTTTTTGTGAAAAATATGTCAGATTTGGTCTCATGAAGTTTCATAAGACAGAACAAAAATTAAGTTCGTCTTAGATTTGATAAAATCGATCATTTTTACTATATGTACTCGCGATTTTGTGATATAGCTATTTTAGTGAACAAATATCGTTTTTACGAATCTAATGAAAATAGTACATCTGCTAAGACCAATTCTATTATACCCTTGCCAATATTGCGTTTATTGCGATATTTCTAGAGATGGATCTTGGAGGTTTACTTATGAATTGCTTGAAAGAAATATTTACTTTGTAGAAGGTTGCATATTCTGTAATTCTTCCTTCTTTGCATTTTCCAGATTCGCAATTTTTATCTTTTCAACAGCCTCAGTTCTGAAACGAGATTACATCAGAATGCAATAGGAGAAAGAAAGGATAAATCCAATCTCATAAAGATCAAGTACTAGGTGTCTTAATATCCTACATAAATACTGAACTTACAGAATGTCAATTTCTTGCAGGAAGGAGTGATCTTTGTCACATCTTAAACATTGAAGTAGTAAAATAAAATAGAAGCAACGAAATTTTCACGTATGATTAATCTTAAAAAGTTAGTTCAATATAAACAAATTTTTCTCACATTTTTTCTGCTACAAATAGGCAATTTCTGTTTTCGTTCTGTACTCGTAGTGTTGATTTATCTGAAAGAAACCGAAATAACATCAAAACAGACGATCCTAAAATGATGTCAAAGAGTTTGTGGAAGTTTAAAATGCTTGCATTTATAAACAGCCAAAAGTCTTGAAATATCCGATTCAAATCGAAGTTGGACAAGGCCCATGAGCAGACGTACGACGATGAATCTCTTGTTTCCCTGTGCTCTTTGACTTGATGATGATGCTTCGGTCAATAGAGGCTTATATTACTTCTCTGAACAATGCATTCAAAGAAACAATACTGTGTCGGGTTGTCTCTTTCTTCCATCTATAGATGCAACTATTTACTAGGCACATTTCCTTCAACTGTTGTCAAAATATCATTTTCATGATCAAAGACAAAATTTGATAACTGATGCATGCGAGAAACACATTTCATTTTACATACACATCAAATTAAGAGATGTTCCTTGTGAAAGGATCTGACATACAATAGATATTCTGATTCATCTCCCGTTACCAAAATATGCTACAAAATACATTACTATATTGTTTCACTTACATTTTATATCTTCATTTGGATTCGCTGCCATGGAGAGAACACCACATAAGAAATTTATGACTTCTGGTACGAATCTCCTTGACAAGTTCAAATACTACGAAAAAAGTACGATTTTCATCGATGGAAAACCTTAGGTTTTTTTTAACGAGTAAAGACTAAAACTAAAGATACTATATACCGGGTGAGTCAATAAAAGCTTCGGCGTTTGGCGTGCTGTGGAATAAAAAGTATGCGACTGATATTCAAAACTAAATTGTTAATCTATCACTCAAAGGCTAACTTAGATGAGAAAATTTTGTTTGTTAAAATCAAACATCTTTAAGACCCAACAACAATCAAAATGCTTGTAAGGGGTTTGTATGGGAATCGCGAATTCCACATTCCATTCTGGTCCATCATTTATGTGGCATTGACGTTTACATTGCCAGTTTGAGATACTGAATTCCAATTTCAATAGAAGCTAAAAAATTGACCAGAATGGAATGAGGAACTTTTGTTCCCAAACATGCCCTTTACCAGCATTTTCCTAATTTCTGGGTCTGTAAGATGAGGGATACTACCAAACAAAATTTTCTCATCTAAGTTGACTTTTGACTGATAGATGAACATTTCAGTTTTGAATATCGGTCATATACTTTTTATTCCACAGCCCGGCAAACGCCAAAACTTTTTTTGACTCACCAGGTATATTTTGTCCCATCCACAGCGGGAAAAGACACGCGGTCACCTGGTTCCCACTGCAGATGGTACCTTAGGTTTGAAAATCTTTGCTCATATTTGCCGGGGATTTTCTGCTCATCAGGCTTGCAAAAATGAAATAAAAATACAAAGAAATTATGAAAAAATACTTACTTCTGAAATTGTATTTGATATCAATAAACCCGATATAACATCTGAAGTTGTTTGGAAATAAGACTGCAAAAGAACAAAAAAAATAATGACCATTTTTCAGTCATTTGCCAGATCAGTACATTTAGCGTAACGCTAACAATTACAATGGTGTACTTAGACTGATTCCATGAGTCTCAGGTTATTGCATTGAATTAGATGATGTTTATGGCTGCAAACTGAGACTCATGACAAGACAGCTTCAAAACAGGGACCAATCAGCTCGCTACTTTCGTATATGGTCAACCCACGTGGGTATTGTTAGTGTTTGATTGGCTTATTAGTTCAAAGTTCGAATTTTCGAAGCGAAATGA
The DNA here is from genome assembly GCA_964020215.1 of Aurelia sp. 3 sensu Dawson et al. (2005). NCBI lineage: Eukaryota > Metazoa > Cnidaria > Scyphozoa > Semaeostomeae > Ulmaridae > Aurelia > Aurelia sp. 3 sensu Dawson et al. (2005). The sequence goes on from OZ026585.1 coordinate 20,931,500, forward strand.
GGTTCGAAGCGATGTTCGACTTTTCTTTCGACGTTCGAAGGATAGAAGACGTTCGATGTTTGTTCACATTTTTCGTAAGATTATAGTCCCTGTTCAGAATCCGGCTGTGAGTCCTTGTATGGGCGAAAATAAAAAACATCAGATTAAAAACTTTGAACGAATACAAGGAATCACGTCGTTAGTCTATGGTATGGTTATAAGAATAAGACCCATCTCTCATCTCTATCAAAACAACTTATGAATTAAGCTTGCACTTACCCTCTACCAAGAGAAATAGCAAGACTCAAACGAGCAATAGAACTATTAGCCATCCTACAAAAGAATCTGGATCGGGCGATATTTTCATATATTTTTATACGAAGCGTTCTACTGAGTGGCATTACAGCTTCTATCACTATTGTACACAGTCGAAAATTCTACATAATGCATCAAAAATATCGTTCGATGCAGATTCTTTTTTAGAATAGCCACAAGGTCTATGAAAAGAAATCAGAATATTCAGGACAGGGGATACCTTTGATAAAACTGCAGTCATATAAGTCATAGCCGGTGTTGTTACGCCATGCTTCAAATCTGACGTCGGGAATATCGTTGATATTAGATTCAATAAAATCAACTGCAAAAAAAATTAAAATGATGCAAATCAGAAAATGTCTTCGCATCAAAACTGATCAAATATTTCAAATTTTTTTACGTGTACTGCATGTTAAAGTTCCTCATGCAAACGAAAAACAAAAACGGTGTGTGTTGGCTAGAGATCAGACATGATCATATTTCTTCTGGTATCTTATTGCAGTGAGTGATGCAGCTGAATAATCAAAAGATGTATATATATATATATATATATATAAAATAGTTCCAATCCGGCATGGGCAACTTAAGTTTTCAAATTGTTGTAGCCCAGTTATGTAAATATCAAAATTTCGTAGACATCTTTGTCCACACAGACAAAAATCAGAGAGGCGAACGAAAAAGCTTCGTTCATCCAGGAAAAATTGAAAAATGCCTATTTTGAGCTGTGCTTCAAACACAGCCTCCCAATCATGACGGTCCTTGACATCCACTCATCATCTTTGCGGCTAATCTGTGAGAAGCAAAATTGTTTATTCTAATCAAAACTCTTCTGGCAATAGGAAAAGATTCTGCAACTGGATATGAGACCGTCCTTCCACTTCAGGCGTCAGGTTAAACAAGTACGATCTGAAAAAAGGTTGATCAATAAATATCGATGTTAGTATGAAAGAAATTACATTTCTAAAACCGTTTGAAGGATTAAAATATTAGGAAACACAATGGACTTGCCTCTTTCAAGCCTGGCATTGCATTTCTTCCTCCTTTAAACAAAAATACAAATGAATAAAGTTAGTGAAAGAAATTCATACAAAAATTTTGACTGTGATTCAAAAAGAATCCTTTTCTGCAATTTTGGCCTTGATCAAAAATGATTGTTGATAGCTGTCAATGCCTCCTTCAGAAAACTAAAAATATCATAAATCCAGATGCTTGAAATAACTGAATGGTGTATTGTACTACTGCCAGTACTGTCCAGTGATTCAAAATTTCGGTCTAAAGGGAATCCCACAACTGCAGAAACAGTTTCATTTTCAATTCAAAGAAAGGAAATCATATTCGACAAACCTGATGTTTGGTGTTTGATCCAAAATCTTTTGAAACTTTGTCGAAGTCTTCGCTGCATTTCTCGAGCTGCGTGATGCGGGCTGTCCTTTGCCAATTCGAAGAGAGGCCTATTGAGATGAGAGAGTAAATAAAATTCATGAATATCACAAAGGAATTTTCGGAGTAAACATTTGTAGAAAGATTGGTACTTATTTAAAGTGTTAAAGTTTGCTAGAAATTGACCAAGGATTATCAATATCATTAACATCGTTAAATTCAGAAACATTTCTATAATTAGAGTAGATCTTTTGGAACCTATTGTCAACTCGAGGCAGCAACAGCAATGCCCGCAAAGCAAGAAATCCACACCGTTTATATTCATATGCAAAAATATACGTGAAAGATCATTCAATGTGTTGCTAGAGCAATGCTCGCTCTTGGGATTTAGATCCAAAAGATGTATCAGTTTTATGTAAATAAGATCGTCTATTCAATCAAAATATAAAAACAATTCTACCTTGCCAGGCTGTTGATGAACTTCATGGGAACCTGTTCTTGCTCACACAAATGATCAATGTATTTCAAAAGAATGCTGAAAAGAATCTGTACGAAAAATGAAGTTATTAAAACTGATTGCTGTGTATATAAAAGAGAAATTTCTAATGCAAGGTGGAAACAAATTATACCCAGCTCTCAGCGTGGACTTCAGGTGAATGACAATTTGTAGCTCACAAAGATCACATTCTTCTATCATAAAAATCAGAAAAAATAAATCTGCCGGGTAGGAGTATCTTGAAAATTATTCCAACTAACGAAGAAATACTTAAAAAGGAGACTAAAGGTACAACCTAGGCCTTCAGTTTGAAGAATGCCAAAGGACTGTCGAAAATAATGCTCTCCCTCGAGTAAATATATGAATAGAATGATAAAAGGTTATTTGTACTTACCTCCATTTTATTTTTATTTTTCTGTTCCAGTTTGGGTGGATGACACTTTCTGATTCGATCAACTATACTTAGCTGTTGGTCGAATGTCCTATGGAGCAAGGAGTCGATTATTCAATATCATTATGACGATGATTATATTTGAAATGTGATACAAAAGCAAATAAATCATGACAAATTTGGATTGACTTCGTTTACGGCATTTAATCTCGTTACGTCATTTCATGGCTTATCAATACGAATAGGACATTCTTTGTTTCTGTTGGAGTTGAGGAAGATATGTTTCATATCAGGACATTCCTTTAATGATTACTGATTAGGTGATCGATTGATCGATCGATTGATTGATTGATTGACTGGCTAATCGAGTTAAGCATGGATTGGCTCATAGAAAATGGAACTCACCATCCTTGAACAGTTCGCAAGAACTCTTCAAGATCATTTGGAGCTGTGAAGAGAGAAAGAAAATATTAACAAAATCAAACTATTTTAAGAGGAGAAATTTTGGTTGAAATCTTTTAACTGGTCACTGTCTTTAACCAGGAATATCTCCAGTCCAACTATCCTTTCAATTAATTACTGTATTAAACCAGGAATGTATCTAATTAGTCATACTAAAACTCATTAATGAAACCGTATTCCAGGAACGCAGTCTTCAAATTTTGGCATACCTTCGAAGGTGTATGGCAGTTCTTTGATTGGTTCTCCAACCTGCAAGAGACATCTTCTAATTAAATAGTCATTGCCACCCACAGTCCTTTGCGGGAACGCTATTTCAAATAGTCTGAAATAACCTTGTTCCCAAGGGTATCCGTTGCTGGCAAAAGGAGGCTACACCTCAACAGAAAACTTTGGTACCGGTTGCCGAAATTTGGCTGATTTTGATTCACTCAATTCTATTAAATCACTCTCCTTCGCAGAGGCTTGACTGATAACATATTCTTCCTCTCCCAAGCCTCTGCGGAGCAGAGTGCTATTCAATCTAAAATCATTCCATCAAAAGAACCAAGAATCAAAACGCACCCTTTACTGAATGAAATATACATCTATGCTTGTAATACGTGAATTTGTCTTAAAAACGGAGAAGATTGCTTTCCCTGTTAAAAAATTTTGCTGATTCAATCTTGAATGAAAACTTAAATACATACCATGTCACTTTTTAGTTTCTTTTCTCCTCCATTCCTTGCTCCGTCGGTTTCTGTCTCATCACCAAACGTAACTTTTTTCTTTCGATTATGCGACGAAGAATCCATTTCTTGGAATATATCGTAAAGAAAAGATGGTTATTAAAATTTAAGAATACAGGGAAAGCAACACGACAAAGCACATATCTGCCCTTTAAATCTGATAATGAAAGGTTCCACAGACTTGATCAAGTTAGGAGCTTTTTATCGAATATAGGTTCAAGTCAGACATGAAGTAATTAAAATACTTAATTTCTAAACTTTGTTTTCACTTTATATACCAGCATCTTTCAAACTTTCCGAATATTTTTTGAACGGAATATCTTGATCAGTGAACATCTTTAAACCATTGCCTATCTATTTGTGATTAATCTTTGTCATGAATTATTCTAGAATCTTGTCGAAACCTTTCAACTTTCCCCTCATAATATCAAACAATTATCAACAATAAAAAGGAATTTTAACAATCAGTTACTTTCGATTTGTTTGAGGTTGAACTTTAATCATCAATATCATTTGAATAAAAGTAATGGCAAAATCGAAACAAACCTTCGTCATCCTCTTGCAGATTTTCTTTAATTTCATCATCAGAACCATGCTCTTTACTCTCGTCATCATCATCATCATCATCATCATCATCATCATCATCATCATCATCATCATCATCATCATCATCATCATCATCATCATCATCATCATCATCATCGCTGTCTTCTGCCTCGCTTTCATCATAATCCTCGACATCATCTTCATCACTGTCTCCTTCACTTTTGCTAGCTTCCTTCAGTTGGGTGACAGCTGAAATTAAAAGCAGAAAAATCGATAACTACTTCTTGTTTGATGCTAGTTTCTTTCCAGTTCCTTCATAATACCGTTTCAGCTGGGCTAGAAAGTCTCAGACACAGTCAAGATGTTTGTATTGCACTGTTTAAGGCCTTGTACGTTCGAAACTGACAAAAGATAATCCATAAGTCCAAAATCAACGGTAGCATAACGATTGAATAAGAGAAAACAAGGATATAACATTACTTTATAAGCGGTTTGATTGTATTTTCATCAGCATCTCCGATATTACTGATACCGGCGAATATTTTGATTCAATTAAAAATCAAAATGTTTATCTTAAAGTTACATATAGTATAGAATATTTAAATCGTTTACTGAAAAAAGACAATTTTGGCAGCATACATTTTTTAGCATAATAAAACAAATTTCAAACCTTCAGGCAGCACAGCTTTTCCGTCTTTAAATACAAGCTCGACTCTCTTGTCTTCCTTCGTAACATGACTGTTGAAAAGATTTTAATCATATATTTGATTTGTCTTCAAAAACGTACAACAATACAACGTAGCAAACATAGTAAACATCAAAGTATAAGAACCTAATATTTTGGAAGCCAGCCACAAATGAATACAATGGATTGGTTCTTATACTTATACTATACTTATACTTATGAAATGGGGGTTTAGTTTGACAATTTCAGCCTGTAGGTTCTTGATCCACTGGGTTGTTACACGCCAGTATTAACTTATGTAAAGGCTCTATTAAGGCCTCAGGGCGCTTATTTATCTACTACAAAAAAGGGTAGCTTTTTCCTCAACTTAATTATGTCCTTAAAAGAATAAGAAAGATAGAAAAACATATGTCAATAAATCGTAGAAAAAACTGATCAACCTTCATGCTTATAACTTATGATCACAAAATCATACATCTCAAGGTCAAAAGGATGAATCCTTTGTCACTCTCCCTCTAGGATTCAAAAACATGATGATATGAAAAGCAATGTGACACACCATGAGATTCAAAAATATCACAAGCAGAATAAGGAAATGAAACATAAATTCATCATTACCTATCTCCGAGATAATCTGCTGATAGATGGTCAACTGTTTTAGATCTCGTTGCATTCATTCTTTGCAATCTTTCCTCCTAAATAAAAAAGAAATTATCAGTCAATATTGACCATTAAAGTAGCCAAGAAATGGAAAAGGCAAAAAAAAAAACATTACAGGGAATACACTAAATTCATTCATATCCATAGTCTCCTGTCAGCTTGGAAATGTTATAATGAATAATTACCTCTAATTTTTCCAGTTTTTCTTTCTCAGCCTTCGCAATCTCTTCTTCTGTTTTCATTCTGTTTTTAGGCTGTTGAGAAAGAATAATCTATGATGCTTGTAAAAGGAAAACTGGTGTCTTGCAAGCAACAAAAACATCTAACTACATCCCTGTAACTAAAACATTTAGTGTTAAATCCAAAGAGAACAACTCAGATTTCTGAATCTCTCAAATTTAATTAAGGAAATATACTCAACAATAAAATGACTTGCTTTGACTTGATAAAATCTCTAAAGTAAGTCAAATGTAGCAATCTTGTAAAGATTAAATGGGTATATAGCTGAAGATAAAACATCATGTCTCAGGAAAATGACTTTTATTATTAACAAGTTTTTCATGGATCGATCTACAAACCTTAGCTTTTGTTTCATACTTCAGTTCATTGACAAGGATATCATAATCATCTGCCTTCATAAATTCTGCGTCATCCTGAAAATAAAAAGACATATAAAATGTTCTGAATATATTGTTGAATATATATTATGGCTTACTGGTAACACAAAGTTATAAATGACAGAAAGTTAAAAAAGTCTGATTTTCAGCTGTGCAAAAACATCAAATCTCAGATTAAGACATCATGACTGCATTACTGCCAAGTTTTAGCAAATATCTACACACAGCTAGCATCTACTAAAAAAACATTCTACATCAATCGAATATCAATAAACTTACACGGTTTGTAAGGAGACTTCGAATCATTTTCCAGTCATTGTCAAGGTCTTGAGTGAGCTGGAAAGCCTCCTCTTTAACTTGCTGTCGCTCAAACTGCAGAAAATAAATGTGTTAGTGACACAGGGGTGTATACATCAAAGAGTTACCATTTGCCTTGTAACAACTTTCACATGAAAAAGCTTGATTCATCAAGCTTAAATGCTAGCATATCATTTACTGCTCTATATGTTCTGTGTCTGGGCATCCCTACAGAAACTAAATGCAAATCCTTATCTGGTTGATAATACCTTTCACTGTCCTAAAAATAATTTGAATGAAATGATCTTTCCATATGTTTTGAAGAACTTTCAATGTACACAATAGTGATAGAAGCTCTGACACTATTCATCACACCTTCTCTATAAAAATTCATCAAAATATTGCTCAACACAGGATCACTTGTAGAATAGATAAGGGTCTTTAATAATATAAGGAAAACAGAAGTTACAATTTTGAAAAATTTAATTCTAGAAATGTGTTTTTTAAGCAGCAAAGCTGACAAGAACACTTAAAACACAAATAAAGGTCATAAATTTTCTGCAATGCATTTGTCTAAAAGATGATAAGATTTGCAACTAAACACTGGAAGAAATGTACCTTTTTTATCTTAGATTGGGCCACAATTTCATCCATTATCTCTTTCCTTGATTTCTGTGTATTGTCCTGTCAAGAAACAAAGTTTAATTTCAATAAGGGTTGGTCTAAATGTTAACTTTGATCTTGCACCAAAAATCTTGAAATCAGGAAAGCAGATCAAACAGAATTTGTTTATAGAAATATACCTCATGCCTGTCTTGACCTTTCTCAACCTTCTTTAGAAATCCACCAAACTGAGCTTCATCATTCCTTCCTGTAAGAAAAATGATGCTCATAAGAATTTAAAATAATAATGAAAACAAAGCAGTGTATTTGACTTGAGAACATGATACTAAAAACTTCTTGAGAGAATATCTACAAGAAACATACCTTCATCTTCATCATCAGTTAATTTCAAATCAGCATCATCAAAATTTGTCATTTCAGCCAAACTCTGGCCATAATGTGTCAAGTCTTCATCTTCATCCAAATTATAGAGTTTACGACTTTCATGATGTTTCTAAATGAAAGAAAGACTTCACTAAGTAAGGGATCTCAAAATTTAAAGGCATTCAAAAAATGCAAAGAGCTTATTCCTTTCAGAAACTTATTAATCGGAGAATAAAATTACCTAAAATTCAAAATAATACCCGTCTATTTGATTCTCACTAAGAATGAAGTCAGAGGTATTTTCTGAAAAATTGCAAATCTCTTTCATAATACTTTACACACTGATCTTATGTTTAGAACCTCCCCATTTTATATCTACTAGTTTATCTTCATGTTAAACTTTATTCTATATTTGTTTGCATTACATTGCTACCCATTTCTATAAATGGCTCTCCAATTACTGTTCTAGTAATTCAGAAAAAGCTTCCTATATCAAATGGTCTGTTTGGATGCAACTTTTAAGCTTTCAAGAATTTCTGACCTGTTTCTCAAGAGTGAATCTTTGCAGCATTCTTTCCTCCAAGCTGACCTCATTGTCATATTCACCAAATCTTTTGTCCACAAAGCTGCTGGTCTATATGATACAAATACAGTATGGCACTGATTAGAATTTTCTTACTTCAATGAGCAGGTTTCATAAGGGCACATGTTTGCATTTACATGAAGCCTATGGTTGGTTCTTGGTGCTCTCGAGTACCGAATAATCATCCCCCCTTATTAATTTTTGAAAAATCTTCCAACCCCCTCACTCTTATTCCAACTCCCTTTTATTAATTTTTGGAAAAATGAAATGATAAAAAAGTTTCAAGAAGTGCATTCAACAGAACCAGAATTGGTAGGTAGATGTATCAGTAACATCAATTTTCACGTAAATAAATCAAAGATACGTATTTCCCTAAGAAAACGACTATTTTCAATTTCTCCAAGCACCCCCTGATTATTCCAGCCCTCTTATTATTGTTATATTGAGCCATTTCCAACCCCCCGATTTTGCTCAACCCCCCCCCCCGTTAATTCGGTACTTGAGAGTACATCCAAGCCAGTTGAAAAGAACTGTGTCCAGTCACAATTTGTTGTTACAGTAGTTCCTTCATTTATAGAACATCTCACAATTAAATTCTGACCTACAAATCCTTGAAATAAGAAATTTAGAGAAACAAACTAAATTTCTGGTACATAGAATAGGAATCTTTTAAGAAATCCTCTTGCTTGAAGATACTCTAAACTTACTAATGCACTGAACCTTCAACTGCACACTAAAGTTAGATATGACAAACTTTCCAACCTGGTCATCTACCAAGATTTTTTGCAATCTGATGTTAAATGGTACAATACCTTATTTCTTTTCTTGTATTCTTGAAGCAGAGTCTCTTTTCTCTGTAAGAAATGATACAATTATCAGGATAGCATTGTGTGGGTTCAAGGATGGAAGGACTTTTTTAATGTGCATCAAAGAAAACTCAGGCCCCGTCCACACGTATCCGGATATTTTTGAAAACGCATCTCTTTTTATCCGTTTTCAAAAAGATTCGCGTCCACACGAGGAGCGTTTTTGAAAATATCCCCGTCCACACAAAGACGCTGCCACATTCAAACTTCGCTGCTCGAACTTCGACAACAGAAAACAGACAATCAAAATGCCCTTTTGTTGTCCCCAAAGATCCGTGCGCATGCTCTGATACGTCGTAAATCGATGCCTTGACGTCAGCATTTTCGAAAAGCTCCGTTTTCACCCGTCCACACGACAACATGAAAACGGCGTTTCTTTGATGCACATTAAAAAAGATCCACTCTGGAGAGCGTTTTCGAAAAGATTCATTTTTGGTGACCGAAAACGCCGTCTCCGTGTGGACGCTAACCCAAAACGGATAAAAAAAGATGCGTTTTCAAAAATATCCGGATACGTGTGGACGGGGCCTCAATCCTTGGGACATAAATCACTCCAAAAATTGCGTCAAACAATCTCTCAGATTTTTCAAAGAATGTTTAGATCTTTTCTGAGATTTTCGAAAAGGTTTTTCAGATTTCCAGGATTTTTTAAGACTTTCAATGATTTTTGAGCTTTTGCAAGATTCTCAAGTCTTTAATCAAATGCAGTTTGTGTAAGATACCTTTTTTATTGCTTTGGTCCTTGAGCGTCCTGGTAGTCCCTTGTCATGTTTCGATTTTCGACCAAGAATTTTGAACTTTTCTTTGTTAACACTCAGTTCAAATGGATTGCTTCGAGTCACGGGTTCAATTTTCTTACGCTTTTGTCTTCTTTGCTTCACAGTTGCCGACTTCTTTATCTTTCCCATATCTTTACAACTTTTTAAACAAGACTTTCTCTTCCTTGCATGGTCTTTTGCTGGCTCGGCCGGCTCTCAACCCAACTTGCACACATGAAACTGGCAGCAATTATGCATGGGCCTCCCTTCCGTATGAAGTAATTGCGAACTCGAGGCATTTCCAACTGAGCTTCTCAGAAGAAAGTAAATGGCTTCCTCGTAGCAAAAGTTGCCAAAGCAAAGGAAAATGTCAATAAGATTGTAAGTGATTTAACGTCTTTTAGTTCCGCCATTATGGAGAAATCATAATGCAATATACTTTTATTGGAGACGTTCTTTGTAAATATGTGCATTTATAGAATATGCAAAATATTTAGGCCCATTTATTCACTTGGGCCTAAATTTTAGGCTCTATTGATCTTTTCCATTTCCTCTTTTGCAGATAAAAAGAGATGGCTGCTTCTCACTGGGGAGAAATAGAAGAGACAGAGGAAAAAGAAAGTGCTGCAACAGTTATCCTTACTTCAATTCAAGGAAAATTTAGAAATGGTTTCAGTAATTTTGATCTGCCACCCCTCCATCAACCATCCTCTACCCACAAAGGACCTAAAAGAGAGTGAGTTTGCCTTAAAAAATCTCAGAATATTTATCGATTACATCCATGCATTTCATGTTTTGTAAAAATAATGGACATCCATCCATGCTGATGAAATTATCAGAATCCTAACATCCTGACTATGTCATATCACAGTTTCAGCGCTAATATTGTCAATAATTGCAACTTGAAAGAAACATTGCAAGAAACACTTCAGAATTCTTGATAGTAAAGATCTATAGTATTAAGATTTCTTTAATTCTGAAAATATTTCTTCTTTGACTTCTGTTTCTAGAATAGCAAAGAAATCAATGCCATGGTTGAAAATGCCGGTGGATTCATTTGGTCAAAATCACCTTTTACACAGCATTGAGTTACAGCATTACAAGAAAAGAATGCGGAATATATTTTCAATTGCAAACTCACATCAGCTTGATATTCTGGTAAGACTTGTCATCATTGAAATTTTATTGTTCTAGGTATTGAAAAAGTGACTGTACAGAGATTTGTCAGTATCATTAGTCTCAGTTTTAAAATGCTTTTACTGTAAAAGCTTGAATCAGAAGTAGGGAGACGATATTTTTCTTTCTCCTTAGAAAAATGGAGCAGCTGAATCAACACCATTACCATCTCCTCCTCCTCTCCCAAAAAGATTCTGTTCAAATGATGGTCATCTGAAAAGCAGCAACCCAAAAAGCTTCTTATCCAATGAATTTGATGCCAGCAAAGGTCCAGTACATCAGATTTCTGAATTCAAACCAACAGAATGTCCTGCTGAACTTGATCCTGTCTCTGCAAGACAATTATTGTTGAAATCTGTTTCTGCAATATGTGCTCACACTGGATTTGAGTGTAGGTTGATTTCTCATTTTGGTTTATGAGATCCAGTATCATGTAGGAGACAATTAAATGTACAGCCCATCTGTTGAAAAAGGCACATTGCTCTCATTTTAGAAACTCCCAAAGAAACCTTGGTGAAATCATTGTGCACAGTTAAAACTCTTTAAAAGATTTTCAAATGTCAGCAACAAGTCGCCATCCTTCAAATGCATTTAGCCTTTGATCTGAAGCATTTCTAAAGCTACTTAAAGTAGTTCTTCATTGCTCTTAAACTTTCTTTTCTTTATAGTTGGATCTGAAGTTGCAATAAATTCATTGACTGATTTATTGGTGGACCATATTAACAAACTATGCAAATTATTCAAGATGACAGTAGAACACCAACCTGGTGGAGAAAGGAACACTGATAATATTTATGTATGAAATTCTTGCACTTTCTTTTTTCAAACTCTTTAGCTCACTTTAAATCATGAAACTTACTTTGTCATGGATCTATACAATTTTTCATTAATTATATCAACCAATACAGTAGTTGTTTTCGTTATCCCACTAGATTCTGGATGGAACAAAATTTGCATACATTCTTGTTTTTGAATAGTTCAGCAGAGCATCAGCAAAGCGACTATCACTACTGGGCACACTACAAATTTGACTCCTCCTGACAAAAATGAGACTCCTCCAAAATTGACAAAAATGTCCAGGTACTCCAACAAGGGCCACATTTTTAGGGGAAGAGTCTAAATTGATAATTTGAGGGCAAAAAATGAGAAAATAAGATCTTTAAGCTATTTTTGAGAGAGCAAGAGGGGTGATCATCCTCTGGGCACTCCATCCATGGTGTTCCTGACAATATCCTGCATTTCAGGCATTATAAACAATAGCTAAATGGTCTATTCACTTAAAGTAACAGATGTAGTATCAAATGCAACAAGAAATAAGAACAATAAAATGTGTTGACTGTGAAAAGATTTGAAGAGCAGATTTGAAAAGCTAAGAATGAATGTTTGTTGAGTCCTGCAAGAAAAACAATAGTCACTTCTCACATGTTATGTTTTATAGATTTAACTTAGCTTGCTAAAATGTTCTCATTGAAGGTATCATTAGAGCATACATTCAAAGAATTTGGTATTGATGGGATCCTGTCACTTCAAGAATATTGGAATAAGAAAATCAGACAGGTGGCACTTAAACTGGAACAAGAAAGCTTGGATCTTCTCAATGAGTACAATGCTCAAAAGGTACTTCTGCTTTCTATTCCCATTTTGATCACAAAAGAATCATAAACTTCTTTAAGATCTGATGCTACAGGTGACAGCATGTCTGATTATGTAGGTTGTCAATATAAAACCATTTTCTAGATATTTTTGTATGGCAATATCACAGGACAAGATCACAAACGGAAGAAACAAATAAACAAGGGTTCCTTTTGTGGCATGCATAAATGCACTTCTTCACAGAGTCCAGAAAGTGTAAAATCTTTTCCTGGATGCCAGTTTCATTAGTTTTGACCTTCCTCATTCAATCAGAGTATTGTAACTCCCCACCACATTCTTTAGGACCCAAATAATTCCATAAACCAATTGCTGTTGCCAAAATAACTCAACGTTTTCTTCTTGTGACAAAATCTTCCTCAAATGTGATGTTGATGATCAAATCAAAACTTTCCTCTGGTGCACACCGTGCAGCCGTGACTTTTTTCTGGACACTGCTTTTTGACCATCCCTCATTAATGAAACCAAAAAATGCAACAAGTCTCCTTCATTTGCTACTTTCAACAAAGCAGCACACTCTGTATCTCATGTTAACTGCAGCAGATCTTTCCGTTTGCTTCTAAGTGTTGTTTCAAAATTGCCATGGTCAGAAATACCTAAAATCCTCTTTTGGATATTATAATTTAAGGACTAAATTGATTGATACATAACAACTTTCCAGGAAGCTTCTACTGAAAAACGAAAGCCAATGAAAGAAGAGATAATCTGAATACAACAAAAATTGATGCATTCCAAGACAAATTCATATTGAAGGAAACGTAACGGGTTCATCAACAAACAATCTTTGTCACAGTTAACGGAATTAGGCAATTAATGGCTCAACCCCCCCTCCCCCTCTTAAAGGACCACTAAATTTGTAGCTAGATTTTCTATTGCCGTGGGCATCCCACAATCTATAGGCCTATTATGTGTCTTTGATTAGGGCCTATGATGAAATATCACTTATTTCGATTTTCGTGTCAATAGTAAAATTTTTAACGGATTTGAGCTGGACCTCCCTCCTCCCTCCTAACAGCCTAATGCCGTTAACTGTGACAAGAATTGTTTGTAGGTGACACCGAAGGATGAAGCTGGACCATGAATTTTTATGTGAAGATCCATTTGTCAAGAGGTTGACTTCAAGACTAGACAGATATTTTGGTGCAATGGCAAATATCAACCTTCACCCCATAAGTATGATAAAGCCATAGAGGCAAAAGGACTGAAGTTTAGATTGACAGCAATTATTCTTCGTCACGTTTCAGTTTAGCTCCGAGTCGTAAAGAAACTATACATCTACACTTTTATGGCTCTAAAATAAGAATTCTATCAAGGAATATTTATCGTGCCTTTGTAAATTTTACGTGGTTATTTTATAAATTGTTTTGAACTTCATCCGTTTTATCATCTCTTTTTGTCTTGTTTCCAGCCTCCTCAGAATGCGCAGTTGCTTTATGTCTCGTCAATGCATCAGATCTGCTGTAACCTTGGTTACAAACAGGACATAAAAACGTTTTCTTTTCATTCGGATCTAAATGCGTCTTACGGTGTTTCTGTAAATGGTCTTTGCGTCCAAACGACTTCTTACATGAGGTGCATTGAAATGGACGGATACCCGTATGAATGCGTTTATGCCGCGTTAGCTCTTCATTCCGCGCGAATTGCCGTGTACATCCTTCAAAAGTGCACACAAAAGGCCGTTCGCCCGTATGACATCTTAAATGTCCACGAAGCTGGCCCATATTACTGCATGCCACTACGCATAGGGGACATTTAAACCGTTTCTTATTCCTGTTACTCGCTGCTTCGGTTGTATCAACGTGATCAGAGCGAGTACTCGTTGTTGTCGTAAGATTTTGCAAAATTTCGTTGGCAGTTGATGTCAAGACAACATCAGGTCTGGGGACTGAAGCCTTGAACAGTGAATCAATCATAGTCGTACTAGACGTCACAGAAGTTTCTGTTCTACACGTGCTGACTGCAGGCGGAAAAGTCGACCCTTGACCATTCGGTCCTCTTTCTTGTGGTAACGGGCAATTATTGGAATCATGAGTTTCTGTGATATTCTGAGGTGTTAAATACTTTTGGTCTGGGCATGTAGACGATGCACAGCCTAAGGGACAGGTCATTTTTTGAATCAGGCCTAAATGGTTTCTGAAGTGCAAAGTATTTCGTACGGTGTATCCCAAGTAATAAGGCAGGAGGGTCGGTTGCCAGTTTCTATTCTCCGTTATCTGCTCCCCATTTCCAGTATGGTCTCCAAACAGACGAGGGTGAGAACTCTGTGAGGCTGTTGGCCTGTATATTCGCGAAGATTGTGCTGAAGTCCGAATTTCTTCCATTGCAAATAGACAGGACAGGTCAACATAATTCGATCAGTGGTGACACTTGGTAAATTGATATGTGGGCACTGAATGACAACTGAATCAAGTAAAAACCAGGTTTAAACGCCAGAATAGCACTGTCTGGTCCAGAAATCTATAATGCCATCAAAAATCATCGTGTATGGAACTTGTGATTTCATTCACAAGGTAATAGCAACGCACTTCGATTTACTTCCAGGTTTAGGCCAGAAAAATAGTTCACTTCACTACAACAACTCCAACATGTCTCGTACGTTCAGATGAGATCTTTGCAAATACTGATCTAATTCTATTGTTTACGTTTCTCTTATCATGTCTGCAGCTAAAATTATTTACCCAGTTGCCTTGTAAAGCAATCTAAAGTTTGCTACAAATGAGTTTATGTCGTGTACTTGTTCACTTCCTCCGCGATAACATTTCACCGGAACCTTTGGCACCTTATAAAATCTGCACGCAGAGAAGTTAAGCAGTTGACAGAAACGAACAAGGCTACATGAGAAACACGCAAGCAGCCAATCAAAACGAAGCCAATTGTTTTAAGGTGGTGAGTTTGTGGATAATGGGCGTGATTTATAGACTGTGAGTTTCTGTGAAACATTGGAAGCCCCTGCAGAGCAAAGACACGGATTTTTGTGTTTAATGTCCAAGTGGCCGCCTACATATCATAGTAAATCACGGAAAAAATGAGTAAAACTCGCAATAGAAATGTATGGGTTGAACTTTAAAGCAGACCAATGCGTGGGCCTAAAAATTCACACAAAACCCACGGATCCACTAATTTCACAGCTATTATGCCCGTGCGCCGTACAAAAGCAACATGCTTCGAACTTCCAATGACAAGTTGATGGCAAACAGCAAGATGATGTCTGATATCGGCTTTGTTTCGAATTCAGCTTCGGCCTCCAACCGCTCTTCGACGATTTTGTGAGGTTGACCTGAAAAAATACGTGATGGTTCTTTGTGAAGAAAATGTAGATTTTGTGTGTTCTGAATAGGCATAGGCAGAAAAGAGTTCCTTTGTGTAAACAAAAATAAATAAACAAGCCCACATTGCTCGTTATCCCAAAACTTGTTGTGCCTGAACAGGCACTGCACTGATGGTTTTGTTCTCTGCAGCATGTGTGACGTCATAAGGAAGTGTGCAGGGAGCTGCTGACGAAAATTGCTAAATCACAGTTTATGCGGAGGAGGTGGCTTTGACTTCAAGGAATTGCCCCTTTGATATGAATGAATGCCGAAGATGCCAAAAGAAAGGATTAGGTCTTTGAAAGCAAAATCAAAGGGGATACCCTTTCATCATGCAGATTTTCAGTGACGTAAAAAGTGTCTATTTTTGTGAAGCTCAGCATTTACTTTGATGAGTTGGTGTGAATCTGAAGCATTGCACTTGTTCATTGAAGAGTCACATGAAGAGTTTGGTGACTAAAATAAACAAATTCAGTTAGAAAGGAAATCTGTCAGGACACGCAAGTCGTATGTAAACACTGAACAGTTTAAAAGAGGACTAAAGAAAGAGAACCAAGTACAAGAGAAAGAAATCGGTGCATCTTTTAGAGAGAGCACCTCCATTAGAGAAAGACATTGGCACTTCTGTTACAGACCAGAGAGAGAGAGAGATCAGCCCCGTCGTGTGAGAGAGAAATCAGCACCTTCCTTGGAGAAGTGACAGGTATTATTTGTTGTTCCGTGTTGTACCAAAGGTGTAACCAAACAGCAAGATTACTCACGTCTTGTCACGAGAAAAGGAAACAAAAATTGCCAAATCCTGCTGAGTTTATTTGGAATTACGTACGATTGCACGAGGTGTCTTCACAAAATAACGGAAGAGACAACATAGAGAAAAATTCGAGACAGTTTGTTCTCCTAAAAATCACAGTCTATAAAATCAAGTAAAGGGCAGAAGAGAAGGTAACGAAGAATTTCGGACGTTGGAAGTGCCCTTGAAAGAAGAAAGCACGCAACGACTGTGGGTTGATATTACCTGTGAATAACACGAATTTTTCTGGACAACCGAAAGCATAAAAAGACGGGATAAAAGAACTTTGTATTTCATCGCTTTGCAACAGAGCTAAGAGACCATAGACATAAAACAGTGGTGTGAGAAGCTGTGCGTCATTCATTTCGATACATTTGAACAGGAAGGAACTGAGCATCAAAATTAAACATTTAATTTGTGTTCTGTTAGGATCAAGAACTTTCTTCAAGGTCGCACCTAACAAAAGACTTTATTTACTCGTGTTGTGTACTGAATTTAGACAAAGGTCTGTCTTACTCGAAGCACGGTGTCCAAATGACTCTTTTGCTACACGAAAGAATGGAACCTTACCCTGGCAAGGATGCTTGTTCTTGTTCGGATTGCAAGCAAGGGAGATTTTCAAAAGAGCAATACATCAAACAGATTAGAGCACTTTGTGGGGTGCCAAAACAGCTGAACACTTCTAATTCCCCGCAAGGAAAGGGGCAAAATTATCAGCAAAGGAGAGGGGCAAGCAGATCGTTTTCGTCCAGTTATTCATCATCAAATAGCAGCTTACAAAACGGGGATGATGAAAGCATCACAACAAATACGTCAAAAAATCAAGAGAAAAGGAGAACAGGGAGGATTTTGAGTGTCGATGCAGTCAAACATGAATATTACATTGACGAAGAACAGCCAACCGATCTTGAGTCATTTAATCTTATGGTAAACGGAACTTCGGCTGACCCAAGAATCTTGCCCGCAGTCGTTGAAACAATAAAATACCTGAGACAAACTTATCGTCAAACTCTGCTCAACATGCACCCCAAACCGAAATCTCGGGATTTGTGGGATAACTCTACGGATAATGAATCGAGTGATGACTGGAGCGACAGTACCTACAACACAAGATCATCTGGGTCGAAAGCTGGGTCCAGGGTTTTTTCCGAAGACCAGAAAATAGCTAATGGTAGAGGAATTGGAGATGTTAGGGGTAAATTAGAGGGAAGGGCACTACAAGGGGCACAGTCAAATGATGATTACTGGAGTGATAGTTCTGGGGCCAGAAATGCAACGGGGTCTAAGGTTTTTTTCGATGACCACAGTGTAAGTAATAGTCAAAGAAATGGAAATTTGAGGGGCAAGTTTGGCGAAAGGGCACCAAAAGTGGCACAGTTTAGTGATGATAACTGGAGCGACAGTAGTGGTACCACAGGAACTTCTCATTCCACACGAAGCAGTAACGGATCTGGAGATGTAAGGGGTCAATTGGAGAGAAGGGCGCAAAGAGTGGCACAGTCAAAGGCATACTTACAAAGACAAGCTTTTGGTAACAATAGTCTTAGAGCTGCAAATGAGCATGGGGAAAGGAATGGCCTTATCGAAGTAAAGGGAAAAGTTAAAAGAGGAGTCTCAATCCCTATCACGACAAAACAACAATCAAATGGACGAATGGTAAAAGATGGACCAAAGAATGGACATGAAAACGAAAGAAATGATTCTAGTGTCAATGTTGAGCACGATATTATTGACAAACTCGTACATGATAATCCCCTCGCATTACACGCAGCATCTCGTGACGGAGATCTTGACAGGGTCATTCGAATGACTTTAAATGGGTATGATTTAAACAAACAAGGGAAACTTGGTTGGCCTCCTGTTGAATTTGCATTACGGAGATCGAGGTTT
The DNA here is from genome assembly GCA_964020215.1 of Aurelia sp. 3 sensu Dawson et al. (2005). Taxonomy (NCBI): domain Eukaryota; kingdom Metazoa; phylum Cnidaria; class Scyphozoa; order Semaeostomeae; family Ulmaridae; genus Aurelia; species Aurelia sp. 3 sensu Dawson et al. (2005). Next base: position 20,950,061 of record OZ026585.1, read on the forward strand.
CGATGTGCTATATTTCTAATCGAGGCTGGAACCAACATGACTTATTACACGAAACAGAAGGTTGAAGAGTATCGTAAAGTATTGCTTAAAGCAAGAAAGTATTTGAAGATGATTACAACTATTTTATGACTGTATATCCATTATTAGGCAATGATTTTACATTTTGATATGATTGATTAGTAGATTAGTTGATGAATTGATAGGTTGAAAAGATATGTTCTCGCTTCGTGCCTTGCAATATGAAAACTAAGCTTTTATTTAAAAATAAAGAGCAACAAAGTCACAAACCTTGCTCTGTAAAGAGTGCCAATGATGCTCGGCTGTTATGCAAAGTAAAACAAGATCTGGGAACTTGCTGGCCTGCTTGAAGGAAGTCTTGAAAACTGAAACCATATTTGAGCAAAATAAGATCTACAGAATGTTTGGTTATGCTTTTGGTAATGAAGCTAGCTTTAAATCTTGAAACAATTTCGAAAAGCTTCTAAAACAGTATTCTCTCAATAACTGATTACCAGCAGCATCAATATTTATTGGGCTCCGAGGTCGAACAAAGTTCAGTTTTCATCTCGTCCAATAGACCACTTAGCTTTTCAGAATCATAACGCTTCAAGGTGCTTCGACAGCTTCAAGTGATCAACTTGAAAGCATGTACAGCTATTTGCCTCTTTTGTAGAAAAGCTAAAGGTCTATTTGGAACAAACTAATTGAGAACACTTACTCCACAAGATTTTTTAAGCACCAGTTTATCTATACCTCCTCTACAAACGTATTTTTGCGCACCTAACACGTGCAAGAAACTCTGTTAAAATAATTTAAAATTAGTATGAACGGAGCTATAAATGGATGAACTTTCATTCGCACATTGGATGAAGTCTCATGTTAACTTTGATTAAAAATAAAAGATTAACCTTCGCGAAGCGCGTTGAAATGAACTAAGCCAAAAATGTAATATTCTTGCAGTTTTAAATTACTATTAATCTGGATATTTGTGAACGATCATCCTTCGCTACATATATTAAGTAAATATGGTTTCGTGGATTTACCAAGGTTGCAATTCTACGCTTCACAAATTACGTATCAATCAATCGTCATTTATGTGCAAATGGAATGGTATGTGACTCAAAAGGTTGTGTGGTGCAGTGGTGAAATCCACTGACTTTGCAGCCAGAACAATCAGGCAGGCAGGGGTTTGTTCCTCGGTAAAGCCCCACCACATGAGCGTCAAGACATGCAAGGAATTCTGGGGATTAGGTCTTCTCTATTTCTGTGAGCCCAGCGCTTGGCTCTAAAAACTGCAACTTTAGCTTCACCTTTTCTCAAAATGTCTTTTCCCTGAAAAGGAACAACTGAGGTTCAGACCTAGGCTAACGCCATCCTCCCCTCAAACGAGCCAAGACTCCAACTTTGAAATAAAAATCTACAAGAATAGACTCGATCTAAAACTGAATACCGTTTTCATGGAATCTAACTTTATGCCAAGTAATGGAATGGCTTCCTGAGGAAATATGTTTCGTGCACTCATACGCCGTACTCATTTTTTACACCATTCTTTGCAGAGGTGTTTCTGTGGCGCCTTTTGTGTAGGGAGGAAATCTACACTCTTCGACCATACAAGCTGGAAGTGACAGATCAGCGAACTAGACTCTACAGGTGAATTTAACTTTCTCTTTCATGATCCAAAACACAATTCATCTACTTTCATAATAATAATCATAAATCCATATCTACCATCCACCTTTCTTTTTCTTCTTTGGTTTCGCTTTTGCTCCCTGTGGTTTCTGTTGACGCGGAGGGACAACATTGCTAGCTGCGGTGGCACCTGGCTGCGGAGATGCTACTGGTGATGTGGAAGAGGTAGCTGCAGCTGTTGCTGTTCCTGTTGGCTTTGGTGATGTTGGCCTAAAAATGAATCATTGACTGAGTTGATAGTTTGTTTGCTTCACTGATTGATTTGTGATACAGTGTTTGATTAATTGATTGACTGACTGAGATGTTCAGATCTAAAGTTCCAAAGTCTTCTATGAAGGGAAAATTCTGTCCTTCAACTTTGCAAAATTCAAAGCAAGAAATAATTCTTGAAGGGAATGAATGGATATAATCGTAGTAATCCATAAAAAGGCAACGAAAACGTCAACACAATTGGTTGTTTCTCTAGATCCACAATATCAACGCCCGTATCGCATTCATCAAAGACAATAGGCTAATTTCAGAACTGGTGCGCACACCCTCTAATTCCGTTTATTCTATCTAAATATACTTTATAAAATCAAACATAAAATAAAATAAAATTCTTCACGGCAAACTTTACTGTTTGTTGATAAAATGAACCATTTCAACAAAGCCTAAGGATCAAACCCCTGTTTCTGGTTTAGTGAAGTGCATCACTGTTTCAGATAGTCGAATTTTCGAATCTACACAATAGTGATAGAAGCACTAACGCCACTCAGTCGAAAACCTTTCATATGAAAAAGTATAACAATATTATTCGATCCAGACTCTTTTGTAGAATAGCTAAACGATCCATTCGAAAAGACAACCTCCCGCACAGTGGGCATAGATAGGGGGTCATGAGGACATTTCACATGTACCAAAAGTAGCTAGATTTTGTAAGGCATCTAGTTGCAGCAACTGTTTCAATTATTTAAAGAAACATTTTATCAAAGATTGGCAACTAAAGTATTGATGTTTTATCCAGTTAAAAAACCAGCAATTGTTTCTGTGAATCTTTTTCACATTACACCCTCAGCAAGAATGAATTGCTCTTTTGGGAGTTAGGCAGCCTCCGCATTAAAAAAAAGTCAGAAGTTCACTACGTGTCATCTGTGACTCCGGTTTCTCCTAATTTCAAATCTGCAGTATATTTTTCAGAAACATATGCACCTTATGAACTATGACCCAAAGGCTGGACCCTAGTTCTGGCAAAGACTTGCAAAAAGCATGTCTTTCTGTTACAATAAATAGCGTATAATTAACAAAGTACACAATCCACGAAGAAATGAAGTTCAAATTCAGAATCAGGGTGACTAGGTGGTTCAAATGACATATTGGTGGCCTTGAAGCTTTTTTGCTATAGGCGTTTCCAGGATTCCCAAGGGACTAATTTCTTGTTTTATTGAACTATCAAAAAGGCCAAAATTGGGCTCATATTTGGTTAAGCTCATCTGAAAGCTGATAATTCATAGATTCAGAATCATATATGGTTTATATGGGCCAAATTTGGGCCTTTTGAGCTATTTACAAATATATGGAAAAATTTACCCCAAAAATGCGTACATTTTTCGTAAAAATCTGCATTTCTATTCCTAAATTTGGCACAAAACAGAAAAATTCTGACCGAACTCCTATTCTAAAAGGATGTAAACAATCATAACATCAGATTGAACACAAAAATTAAGTTTTAAAATGATTTTCTTTCGCTTTGTGAATGAATATCCAAAAAATGAAGAATTACATCAAAGTGAAAAAATTTCTATATTTTGGCAAATTCAAATTGCAATATCTCTTGATTGGAAAAAGATAAATGCATTTTGTCTTTTCTATTCAATAATGCAGTCATTGGGCTTGCAGGATATCATAATGGATAAGGTGGTTTCCAAAATCATTTTTTGCGAAATGTCCTCATGCGTGCCCACTGTGTCCCGTGCTGTCATATATCGTGGCAACTTCTAGGTCATGAAATCCAGCTGATGAAATATACGTAATTACAAAAGAGAAGACGGTAAGGCGAGTTTGGATTTATATCAAATATGAGAGCATTAGCAGGATGAAAGAATGCTGTAAGAAACAGGGTTCATAGAAAATTGGGGTCATAGAAAGTAGGGCTTTATTCAGACTTACGTTTCTTGTGCAACACTTCCTTGAGGACCACGCACTAAAAATAAGAACAAAATACTTAATCAACAAGAGAAAAGAATCCACGTCAACGACATCGTAACAGAGTATCTATTAGAACTTAAAAATAAAGCTACTTTTTATGTTTACTCTTACTCAGAGTTCTCTAAATTTTGTAATAAATACCAAGTATAATTTAATCCTTCAGCAATGAAATTGATTTTTCTCTGAAATTTGAAAACCCTTACTATGTCAGCTAATAATTTACTCAACTCAGAAATCTTAAATTGTTGCCAAAAAATTTGAAGGTGAACAAAGCAGTATCAGTTTATCATAACGAAAATAGAAAGTTGATCAGTTCCTTTGGGCCAATACTTGGCTTTATAATAATAATATTTCAATTTTGGCTTTCTTAATAATATTTAAAGTCACATAGTTAACCAAGATCCTTTGCGGCCTCCTGAGTTTGATTTTCGTGTTATGCAAAATTTTCTTGGCCTGGTGCTATTGGCTTTGCTCATTACTCCGTATACTAGGATCATGCTCAGCAATGTGTCTTTAATGACAACTTAAGAAATAATGGGTATCTAGTCGAATTCTCCAAAATAAGAAGTAACCTAGTTATTATTTCAAGATTATTTTCATGAAGAAAAAGTTATCTTTGACAGGTTTGAAGAATTGGAAAATAAAGTCACGCCTAGTTAAGACGTTAACTATATATTGTGTGTCTCAAATTAGATGTCACCTGCAAATACCCGCCAAAAACAACAATAAAGGTATTTGCAAAGGAATTTAATCTGCTGACATGTAATTTGAGACGGAGTTTGGTCTCGATCGATTATCTACCAATAACTGGCCTTTTCATGAAATCTACCAAAAACCTCTGATTACACTTAAAACAAACATTATGCTGTAAATGAATCATTCTTACATATTTGCCCTCTTTTCTGCTTTCTATGTTTGAATGTCGATCTTTCCCAACGTGGAAGCCATCTTTCCGGATCCGGATCAACGTCCGGGTTGTAACTCTTGGGCATCCGAGCTGGAAAAAAGGATTGAAAAATGAACAAAAATAATCAATTGATCTTTCACAATTAATTCGAAGTTATTCATACCTATACCAGTTATGAGTATTTGCATCGTTCCTGTTGAGGAATAATTTCAGTACAGCTGAATTTTCGTAAGAATATGACAAAAGGCTTTAAGAAGCGCGAAAAGAGACATCCGAAGGAATATAATCTTTTACAAATTGGTTAGCAAAATATAACAATTTTCAAAATGCTACAAATTTTGTGAAGGTATAAATAATTTCATGCTTAACCAATGATCTGAGATAGCTTTATTGCTATCTTCGAAATTGCAAAACATTGGATATGCCCATGGTTGTAAATGAAAGTAAAGCCTGGAAAGCTGGCTGGCATCTTAAATCCATTTTTCTTTTTGATGAAATGCATCAAATTCGCTACTAGATTTTGGTCAAATAGTTGGGAGAAACTTCACGACAACATGGGACCTTTAAGCTACTCTTCAAAAGAGCCTGGATCAAGCGTTATTTTAATACGTTTTTATTCGCGAGGCTCGATTGTGTGGCGTTAGAGCTTCTATCACTAATGTGCACATTCGAAAATTCTTCAAAATGCAACAAAGCGTTGTTCGATTCAGATTCTTTTTTAGAATATTCAGGTTAGACAATCAGGAAGCTTCTCAATGACTTACGTTTTCTCTTCTTCTTTTTCCTCTTTTTGATAACCATTTCATCTCTGAAAAAGAAAGAAAGGATTCTTCAATTCTCGAATCAAAAGCAACAAAACCAACTGGCACAGAAAGTTTACAAAGACAACTCTCAAGGCCAGAGATTTTAGAAAATTAAATTCAAAATCTACAAACTTGATAAGTAACTTAAAAACGAAATATAATTGGCTAGTGGAAAGGGAAGGCCTAATTGAAACTTTGCGACTTTATGATGCACTTTTTGAATTTCAGCCACCTCAAAAGCAAATAAACTAAGAATAGACTAAAACGAAACTGATAAATTACCTTTGCTTCTCTAAGTCTGTTTCATTCTGTGCTTTCTTTGAAAACTTGACGCTGCCCATTAGATGTTTACTTTCAAGAGCATCAACATCGATGACGTCATTGTGTGTAAATGGAGGCAATGATTCACTGTATCTGTGTTGTTGTTGTTGTTGTTAAAGGAAATATGTATAATCATTGACAACATATGTATAACCATTATATCAATAATTTTCAAAGAGTCTCTGACAGCAAGGGTCTTTTGTATGCACGCTGAAATTTCAGGCTGTTTGAAAATCAGATTCGGCCTAAGTGGAATCCTTGGATCCTCACTGCAGTGGTTGAGTAAATTCACTTTATTCAAGATTTTCTATACTCTCAACCACTTTACTGTGGTTCTATAGCTTCAGCTTAGGCCAAATTTTTTTAGACATTCTAAAATGTCAATGTACCCGAAAACTACCCTACGTGACCATGGCTCTATAAGCCTAGTGACAAAGATGCCGTATCACTGTCTGGTAGTAACGATTTAATGATATTAAGAATATATTTTGAACTGCCAAAACATCCATAAATTTGAAGCTGCCTGATCAATGAATAGGTAGATAAATAAATAAATAAATGACTAATTAAAGATAAATAGATCGAAAGAAAAAAGATACTCTTCAGCTTTCTTTGGATTTATTTGAGAATATGCTGTTATTATCTTAGCCAAAGTCTTCAGATCTCCTGGGTCTTTGCTGAGAAATTAGAGTGAAGTAATTGGAATTAGTATAAGAATAGGTTTTATAACTGTAGCTCAAATATTTAGGATAAGTAACAATTCAAGTGACGTTGCAGTTTTTACCGCCAAGCACTGGGATCGCAGAAATACAGCAGATCTATTGACGTGCTTGCATAAAATCAGGGGAATGATAAAAGTAAGGAGACTGTATTAAAATTGGATATGATGCAAACCTTTCATAAAAACAACTTTCTAAAGACAACACATCATATTTGAATGACTGATCTATGTAGATGACTTAAGACATTTTTAAATGCAAAAATTGCCTTCAAGTAATAGCATTTCTGTAACTTTTATGAAGATGACTTCATTGAAACTGCAGAAACCAAAGCCAAGCTTCTCATTTCTATTACACTCCAGAAATGAAGATAATCAAAAAACAATTTCATGATTAAGACACAGTACCGTATTCTTTAGTCCAAGCACAAAACTTTACTTACGACGGACAGTTATATTCATTGACTGAAGCTATTGCTGAAGCCATACGTCATTCCTCAAGATTTTATAACACTAAAAGTTAAAGCGTATATAAAAATTTTTGTGTGTGATTGTTCTAATTTAAAATAAGCGTAGGAGATACCTTCTGAGTTGTTCTAATGCAACCAATGCCTCTTTTGCTAAACCATGTCTCATTTTATAACTTGCATTCTTTCTCATCAATTTCAACAGGGTACTTTTATTGTGCTGAAATCAAAATATATGATAAGGTTAGTTCCATATTGCGCTGGACCTAATAGAACTTTTAGTGGAGTCGTTACTGGGGGGGGGGGGAAGTGTATTAGTGGGGGTGGTAAAGATAGTCCTAAAGCTTACCTGGTCTGAAGCATCGATGGCATTATCAAGGATATCCACAGCTTCATCAATATCATCTAGATGTGTGTATAAGCTTACCAAAAATGATACCTAAAACGAAAGAGGGAAATACTGCATTATCCTAGGCATCAGAACCAAAAAATGATTTTATCCTGGGCACTCATAAATTATTCTAATAGCCATCTCAAGGTTTCATCTGGGGGCCTTTAAAAGCTAAAACTGGTTTAAGACAAATACTTCACCGACGAAAACAAGTTATAGCTGCGATACAAAACACATTAGGATTTATAGAATGAAAAACGATGCTACGAAGTAAAATCTCAAAAACTGTGTTTCTATCTAAATCAATTTGATTGTATTCTGGAATAAATTCTGGATACTCTTGGCTGTTGTACAAATATTCTGCTTCATACTGTTCAAACAGCATTCATTTCTGGTACTTTTTCTAATAAATACCAATAAATATTTCGGGAAGTTTTAGCAAGTAACATTTGACTTTAGCTTACCATGGCTGGTGTGTTTTCAAATTGCTTGATCGATCTTAAAACTTGGCCACCATCTCTGAATTTTCCTTCAAACAGAATATGAAAATTTAAGAACCAGTCTGAATAAAAAGAAGTTTTAAAGATAAGAATGAAACAGTGATTGTAAAATTCGTAACGTCAACCTCCTTCTTATAACTGCCGCAATCACAGAAAGCACAAAATCCTTTGAATAATGGTAAAGTTTAGGAGAACGTCTAACATTTGTGTGTCTCAACTGAGAGACAAATTTGATTGAATTTAATTTCAATAAATGATAACTACCTCTTGTCAGATAAAGCTGTGCCAAGGCTAATTGAATCTCACTTGATGCATCTGAAGTTTCTACCATATCCTAGAATTTCAATCCGTTTGAAAGATTACACATAACAAAGCTGTGGAAATTAAAATTTGAAATCTTGTGCAATTGTTGAAGCCCAAATATTCGTTGCAATTAAAGACTTTCTTTCACATTGAACTGACTCTCTTCGAAAGGGTGATATCAAAATAACAAAAGCTTGATCTTTTCATCACGTTTCCAACTCCTACCAAATGACAATAGTTGCAAACATTCCCACACGGCCGGGAAGTGAAAGATCTCCCCATGATCCACTACCCATCGATCGAAAAATGAGGGCAAATAAAACTTTTTTGTAAAAATAAAATCAAAGGTAAGATGATTTGTACCTTCATGGATTTGATTGCTTGTTCAGGATGTTTATCACGTATTAACATTGCCGCTTGAAGTAAAGCAGCCTTTTCAGTTGAAGAATACGCATCCTGTAATTTTGCAATGTTTTTCTTGCATGAGTCGATCTACAAAAAAATAAGAAAAGGACTTTATTTGATAAAGTCAAGAAAGAAACTATATTCAATAAAGTCAAGAAAGAGACTTAGGGATTTCATTCAATAAAATTAATCATAATTTGCTAGTTTGTACTAACGACACCAGTAGATTTTCATTGTAAATTGTACTTTTTATAGTTCAGTTGCCTTTAATTAACTTTTAGCTATTCAATTAGAAAGGCAAACTTTAATTAAACAGATGATAATAAATGCCAACAATAGAAGAGGTAAAAGTCTGAGCGGAAAATCTCTCTTCTGGAAGTCACTGAGACAAGAATGAACTGGTCTGTTGAATGGCAAAACATAAACTTCAACGGGCAGCCCACACATGTAAAACTTTTCATACACGAATTGTTCAAGCATATGAAAGCAAACCTTTTGTGATTAAAACCTTTTGTGATTAAAATATAGAGCCTAAAAGGTAAACATAGAGGCAGAACTGTCGAGGTGAATTTACTGGGTAGGGGTTTGCTACCCTCAATTTTTCTCAAAAGAACGCTCTGTATCAAAGATGTAACAAATTTGAGCTACTTTATCTTGCTATAAAAATCTGCATGAAAAAATTTCAACAGTACAGTGCAATCTCAAGAGAATGACAAAACAAACCTGATTAGTGAATAGATTGAAAAGACCTTTGTTCATCTCAAGCATTTCTTGCTGTTTACTTGACAATTTATGTTCTAAACCATTTGCACTCATCATCTTCAATTTCTTTTTGGAATCAAACACATCTTTATCCTGGTGACGGTAAGATCAGTTGACTTAATAATCATAACTGAACATGATACTTTTTTCATGATTACTGAACATGATTACTGATTTACATAAATGATTTGCAACAAAGAATATAAACTTAGCCATAGATGACACGCTCATCATACTAAACCTACAAATGCTACATTTGACAATGTAATCTGTGGAAAAAAACAGTTAACCTCTAAAAAAGAATAACACGTTTCATCGTTTGTTGATTTGTTGATTGGTTTGAGAATCAACTCATTTTCATCCTTGTGAATATCAAAGTGTTGAGTGAAAAGACGATCACTCGATTCATGATTCTTAGGTTTTTGATTACGATTGCGAATCATACAAGTTTTTTGATTTGAATGATTGTTTTCAAAACCAAAACATATAACTAGATTACCACACGTTATGAAAAGAGGGATGTATTACCTTATTGATGGTAACAATGTTGTTTGAAATAACGGCAGCAAGAGCATCTGCATCTGAAGGCCTAAAAATAAATTAATTAATATTACAATGGGGATGGCAATCAGGAAAGAACTGAAGGAAATATGTTACAAAGTTCAATTGGAAATACAATTTCATTTCTACAAGCATGAGGGAATATCTGAACCAAACTCGCAGGAGATATAAATCCCGCTGTAGCTATCTTTATCCTTGCATCTAAGAATAAAGTATTCTTATCAATATTGAATCTACTTACTTGCTCTTAATTGTCTTTAAAACTTGATTGTAAATTTGTAAGCTCTCATCAGTTTTCCCTTTCAACTGTTTGATAAATGCCATTTGAGCACTGCAAGAAAGAATCATTGCTCTTAATAAAAAGTTACATAAAAAATGCAATCCCATGATTTTAACTTATAAAGGTCAGAATGAATTTCACAAGCAATTCACAAACTCATGGGAAGGAAACCCTGTTGGAAGTAGCCAATTAAAAACAAATTAGATCAGTCAGACATAAACCATAAAGTATGCAGAAAACTCTAGACAATATGAGAAATGCATACTAAATCCATTAAAGTAGTATATAAATATATTTAAATATATTGCAATTCAAAAGTATAATGCCATCAAAAGCTTTTCATGAACTGAAAAAAAAAACAATAAAATGTTTACAGGATAAGATTAGAGGCATTTTACCTTATTACACCAAGTTCTTTGTCAATTTCTGCTTGTAATTCTTCCTCAGTTAGATCCTATGTGAGATTTATAAGACATTGAACAGTCATATATCCAACAAAGTAAACAATAAAAAGTAAATAAAATAATGAGAAGGGGACTGAATTCTATGGCAGTTAATTGTCCCTATCCACCTACCCTACCCTTTAATCCAATAAATTTTGATAATAGATATCCTTCATTATAAAACACTTGATATTCTTTAGAATTATCAAAAATAAATATAAAAATGTTTCTTACCGGATCATCTTGAAGACTTTTTCTACAAAGATCTGAAACAAAGAGATAGAAAATTCTCACCAATGATCACAATCTGAAACACTGATACTAACAACTTAAATGACAGAATGACTCAGAATTAAATGAACTGAGCTGCCTGACTCCCACAAAATTTTGTTCAAATTCCTTGGCCTAAAGATCATAGTATAAATCAAATTTGCCTCAACGTAAGACACTTTAATTTGTGATAGAAATTAAATACCTTTGGCCTTTTCAAGTTTCTTCTGAGCCATTTCTAAGTCTCCTTTTGCAATGAGCAAACATGCATAATTGTAACAAAGCTCAAAGGTATCATCTCTGCTTGTTGCTTCTCCCTGTCAGATATAAATGAAAAATCTTGGAAAAGCTGCAATACAAGTAAACATCTCCTTAATATCAACACTTTAATATGATATTAATCACAGATGAAAACAAGAGCATACAGCATAGGATCCAAAGAAACTTTAGCTATATTGCTATTTTTACCATTGGACTTTTTAGAAATTTTGAAAATTTGTTGAAAATGCAACATTGTTATATTCAGCTCATTCGCAAGTAGATGTCATCAAATTTCTTCATAATCAACCAGAACAAAGACAGACTCTTGCTCGATGCCATATTGTAGACATCCACAAACTAAGGTTTTCTTGGAAATCATTTTAGAGTATAGAATTACAGAAAAATAGCTTAAGTTTCTTTGAAGCAATTCAATTCAAAAGTATATAATAGGTTAAACTTTGTAATCAAGGATAAGTAACAGCATGAACTGTAACTACTAATGCAAGTATTTAAGTATCAATTTTGCAGTCTTGAAATTTTTACACAGCTCCATATTTCATGCATTTCTAAAACCATTTAAAGGAAACTTAAGCATGTATAAGCCTTTGATAAAAATATTCTTACAAAGAAAGTAGGCCATGACACATGCCTTACCATATTTGGGCAACTGATCTATGTCAAAAGGAAATACTGATATTTGATAGGCTAGAATTTCATGACAAGTGGCTTGAGCTACCTTATATATGCTTACATTCCATTAATGATACTACAGCTTGGCTTAAAATAAACTTGAAAAAATTTCCTACTATTTCTGCATCTTTCCAAAATTTGGCAGCAGCAATGACAGCTAGCATATTAGCCTCCCTTTCATCACCAAAATCATCCTAAAACAAAGCAATGTTTTGACTTTCACAAATATAAGAATCATCCCATCAACTTGTTACCAAATAAAGTTGACAAAATATTTTGAACCAAAAATACTCCGATTTCAGTCAAATTTCTCCACATCCTAAAGCAGATAGCTAAAAATGGAATATACAAATTTCAAGATTACAAGAGTCTGAGATTAAAAATGGTTGTCTCATCTGATCTACATTATGGTCCTTCATTGCTGGGAAGACGAGATATGCTTTATCCAAGGACACTTATGTGTTCCCCATGCAGTGGGTTAAAGCTCCTGCGCAGTAGCATTTTGGGGTTGAAGCTTATATGGGCACAGGAGCTTTAAACCACTGCACAGGGGGACACATAAGTCTCCTTGGACAAAGCATATTATCTCATCTCCCTAACAACTCAATGCTATAGTTGGCATTCTGACTCTCATGCAGATGAATTCAATTAATTGGAACCAGTTTCAAATGTCCTTCCAGATCCTTCAGCAATTGGCTTATGACAAAAATTTTGAACCAACAAATCAAACACAACTGAATTCTTCTATCAAACGATCAACAGTGAATGACAATGGCATGTAAAATTCTCAAATTTAGTGCAGTTAGTCAATGGTACAAACCTGAAAATTCTTCATCAAATCTTTGTAAATTTCAAGACAAGAGGAATAGTCTTCTAGCCTGTAAAGCTAATGGCAGATAATCATGATAATAACATGATGTTAATAGTTTATACGAGTTGGAGTTTATGTCAGAATTAATGGTAAGATTTAAACCCAAGTGGACAACTTACCAAGGGATGGTAAAAGCTCTTACAAAAGGCACAGAAATGTACATTTTTCTTTGCTTTCTTGATTATTTACAAATTTTAAATCCCTCATGCTTATTCACATTTCATTCTGGAATCAATTCTAAAGCCATATAAACATTAGTCAGGAATTTCTTTTTTCCTCTGTATGACAAAATACTTGCCAACATTCTGTTGGCAGCCTAAAAAGTAACTGTGTGTTGCATGGATCAGAGTATGATTCTGTAAGACCTAGGTCATAATTCAAAATAACTTACCACTTGAGCAAGAAGTTCTTTCTCTCTAAGACCAGGTTCAGAAATATTTTCAAGAGTTCCTTTGGCTGCCTTCAAATCATTCAGTCTGTATTGGCAATATGCCTTTTCAAATGGCAGATCCAATATTCTGAAAAAGAAGTTTTCAAATAGTTTTAGTCTAATGCTTGTCTCAAAAACAAAGAAACAAAATTTGACTTATATACTCTCAAGTCTATGATATGTTTACAAACTTGCTCTATTGATGTATCTGCCAGCAGATTAGAGATTGGTATAGGTTTTATGAGACCATGATGGGCAGACTATCTTTGATGATGAATTCACCAAATATTGTCATTTCAAAGGGCCATGTCTTTCCCTCCTTTGCTTGAATTTTCTTTCAAATTTAAAGGTGTCTCATCAATGCCAAATAAAGTTCCAAAAATTTTTTAGGATTCTTACAAATCATACTGGCTTGCTGAGTATCCAGACAATAAATATTTACTGCTTTAAAATTGACTCTGTTTTGACAAACTTACCCTTTCCTTTCAATAGACTGAATCACATCAAGTCCTTCTGAAAAGCAAGACTGTTGAAGGAGGCAAACGACTTTGCATTTCAATGCATCTATATCATTTGGGATTTCCTTCAAAACTGAAAAAATGAGATTATTGTTGATCAATATGCATAATAAACGCAATTAAAAATCATAGTTCCAATCTACTAAAACTATTTCATGTCTGGGTAATGCAGAATTACAATGTCATCTCATCTCTCTATTTGTTACATTTTCAGATCATTCACTTTGAACAATACCAACTCACTGAAATCTGAATTTCTTGTGCCCTCCAAACCGACTTTCTTTCCTTTTTTACCTTTTAGATGAATAACTATTTTGCTTATTGCACGTTCTGCATACACAGCTAATGCAGTGGCTATTTCAACAGTAGATCAACCAAAGCTTCATAGCTCTACCAAGGTCAGTGTATTTGTTTGGGTTCTACTGGCAAGCCACTTTTTTAGGCCACCTGTCTGATCATATTTACTCTGGTAATATTCCCTTGATCTGATTTATAAAAAACGGTTTCCGACGTTTAAGAACATAATCTTACTCTTATTGGCAACCTTCTGTGCTTTTCCATACTCTCCTATTTGCGCAAGATTGTTCAACTCAGTGAAAAACTTCTCCACTGTGCTTTCAGCGGCGGCCATTTTGTTTTTCCATTCGATGACTGTTCGTCATCCACACGAGGCCATGGCTTCTTTAGATGTGACGTCACCGATACAGAAGGCCATCAAATTTTGATGGTTGAACGATTCCTGGACTTCAATGACTCGGGCCAATCACACTGCGTTAGAACTTCTAAAATCTTATCTATCGTGGCTATCATTTCACCATCACCATCTTTTCTAATTTTCGAAATCCTCGCTCTGTTAACACAAAATTTCAATGATGGGGAAAATAGGCAATAGTTAAAAGAAACAACGAATAGAAGACAAAAGCCGGTAATAAACAGATCTTGTCTCATAAAAAATCGAATCGGTTAAAAATTCAAGTTACAATCAAATAATGACAAACAGAAATTGAGTACAGTTCTTTGAATCTAATTCACAAATCGGTCTGCTTTTCGAAGATATCTTGTGCTATTTTGAAATTTGCCAAGTCTTCTGAACCCGTCAGTCGAAGTCCCTACAAGAAAATATCGATTTTGTTCACTAATTTGACAGCCTCACTTCTTGATAAACTTTTCCAAGGATAACTGGAATTATAAGGCCAACTAGCTGATTTAGTTAAGTTTGTAATACCAGCTTTGATACGTACGGGAAAATTGTTGGTATGTTTTAAGATATTTAGCGACAGTAAACACGCGGTTTTGCATTTATTATAGCGCACCCTTGTAGTTGGGTCAAGACTGTGAAAAATCCTACCTATTTACGGCAACCTAAAGACAATGACGGACATAATAGCTTGAAATTAGAACAAAAGAAGGTCACGTGCCTCTATTTGTCCAATTGTTCTAATCATTTGTTGAGATCATCAAATAGAATAGATTGCTCAGATCCCTAACCAATGTGATCTTGTTTCTCCGTCGTTTTTTGCTCTCTTATTAAAATCTATGGAGTTTCTGTAACCATTTACAACATTTGGAAAGTATCTGAAGTACTTTATATTCACCTTTTCGTTCGCCAAGTACAGCAAGCAGACAAAAGCAATCGGGACAGAAAGATTATTTGAAGCACTTTGAGAGATCTTGTTGGGTAATGTATGATAGAGATCTTTGAACGATGACATTTCATCACGTGACCCATCGTCATCTCCTATTGAAATCTGCTCTGTGTTTTCGATTACATTCTCTGGAATGTTTTCCTGCAAAAACATGCAAATTCTCTCAAGTAACTGATAAGCATCATGTTGTCAAGGTAAAACAAAGAACTTTGTAAAGTTCTCGCTTCTCGTTAAAAAAGGCATGGTCACTAAGGATTCAACGCAAGAGCCTCCTCCTTAGCGTCCTACTAATTTGACATCTGCAGCCTTGTGTCACAAATTTGTTTATCTTGTTAACCTCCCTGTTTTCTTAAACTAAGTTCAAAACTCTTATTTTCAAAACTGATTTTGTACTAGTTTGTATGTATAGTCATTCGCAAAAAGACGCTGCGAAGAAGCATGGGGTTCAACGCTTCAATTTTTGACCGTCTGAAATTCAAATTTGGCCTGAACAGAAGAAGATCATATCAACATGTTAAAAAAGTAAATGGGCACAACTGAATCGAATAAAGATTTCATTTACTTTTCAATACAATTTTAAACTTTGCATACCTTGTCTTTGTCACCTTTTGATGTACTTAAACTTTCCCACATTGCTTTTTTCAACTTTTTAATATCAATTCTTTTCGCAGTCTTAGCATATGCTATTCGAATCTTGTCAACCTGAAATTTTAACAATAAAAAAATAGAGTCAGTTTTAAAAGACTTAGTAGTTGTGGTTGGCAATTCAATGTGGTATCGAGAAAACACCTCAATAAAAATTCAAATTCTCTGTAAATAAAATACTTAAGTTACAAAGAGGAAAGCTGCTGCATAACAATAATAATAATAATAATAATAATAATAATAATAATAATAATAATAATAATAATAATAATAATAATAATAATAATAATAATAATAATAATAATAATAATAATAATAATAGACATTGCAGTACCAAGAGATGACAACATTGTTGATAAGCGTATCGAGAAAGTGGAGAAGTACCAAAATCTTGCTATCGAGTTGAAAGCATTATGGCAACTCAAAGAAATTGCAATAGTCCCTATCGTTGTTGGATGTACAGGGGTCGTTGACAAAACGTTTGCGAAATACATTGAAAAGATACATGATACATGAAACATGAAAAGATATAGATATAGATAGATATAGATAGATATAGATAGATATAGATATAGATAGATATATAGATACATGAAAAGATATTGATCTTTCCTGGGAAAGATCAATATCTTCGAGATACAAAAGATAACATTATTGGGAACGTGCTACGCAGTAAGAAGATTCTTAATGAACTAGTGAAACCATGGAACTAGTGAAGACTGAGACTCAATGCAAACAAACAGTGATACCTTACCCCATTTCTGGGGTGGAAACACTTGAAGACAGAACTCGTTGTAAATAAAAAAGACATGAGAAATAATAATAATAATAATAATAATAATAATAATAATACTAGAGATTACCTTATTTGGCTGACTAACAAGGTTATCCCCACCAAAGAATGTTTGTTCACCAACAGTAACATCAAAGGCTGGGTGAGTAGCATTACCAGTGGAATCTCCATATGTCATGTCAATTTGATTACCCATGACATCATCTCCACCATCATAACCATCATCATCATCATCCTACAAAATATGAGAACGATTTTTCACAAACTCGAAAATCAGAATGGTCTGCAGAAAGAATTCAGATCCTTGTTTAGGCAAGTTTATCATTGAGCTTCTCCTAGAGATAATTTCTGCCATACAATAAGATGGTTACAAGAGAGGTTTGGGAAATGGGAAGACGTTGGTTGGATGATATGGCAGAAAAAAAAGAGAAATATAAGGTGTAAATTAAATGATAACTTACCTCCAATGCCGGACAAAAATTGTCTTTGTCAAATTTGTTTTCATAATTGTAAATATGCAGATCATTTTCACCTGAAACTAGATAAATACATTTGAAATATGTTAAATCAGCTTATTCTAAGAAAGGGTGATCATAAGTTACGTTTAAGATCATAAATCACAGTTTTGCATATAGCAATCTTTCTCCTCTAGAACAATTGTTTTTGGCAGGGTTATTTGCAACAAGACCACCCTGATGAAAGAGACAACTCTTTAACTTCACTCAAGGCAGAAATTAAGTTTCTTTTTCTTTTGCTTCGTCTCTTCATCAGGCTGGGCAAGATGAAATCTTTCTATCAAAGGCTCAAAACAGTTATTTGGAAGAGAATTCATCAGGGTTTGACGAGAGGCTGATTTACAAGCACAAAATGAAAATCGTTAGAAGATCAATAAATAATCATAATTGATTGCATGTATTTCTCTTCGTGCAGATAACCATAAATTCATGAATCAATTAAGCTAAAGTGCCAGGATTTAAATACGCTAAACGTGTCAGTTCCTTTTCGTGTAAGCAGAAAATCTGGGTGAATCTATAAAAAGGAAAATGCAAAAAAGTAGCTACCTTCATTTGTTGCACTGTACATTCGTCTGACCTAAAGATGAGAAACATAATTTCAGTTGTTATTTTTGAGTATAAGTCGGATCTGTTCAGTCCAATTCGTACTAAAATATCAGTTTCACGATTGAGGGAGAAATGGAGAGGTAAACACATTCTTTTTGCAGGAGTGAATGTCTCTGGCGAGCCCTTCACCATGATGCGGGAAGAAAATGGTAAAATCGATATTTTCATCCAAAAAATCTTGAGTCTTAGAGTTCTTATGTATGGTTTCTGTAACATGGAGAATCAATAATTTTATGGTGAACGCAGAATGTAAGGGAAATGAATGAGAAAAATAATAAGTTCTATACAAAAACAAAGTTAAGATTTTCGAAAAGACAGCAAACATCAAACTGAAGACAAAAATAACAGAAAACTAACCTTGATTGATGGCTTGATAAATAGCTTCAAAAAATTCTCAGCTTCGTAATGAATATCTTCTGGCAAAGTCGTCTGTTGTATTGACATCTTTCTAAGCGTCATTTTGGACAGTGTTTTTGAGGCCTAGAGTATAAAAGGAAGAATTTTCAACGAAAAGTTAAGGTCTGTCCTAAATTAGATGTAAGGTGTGATTTATGACAACGCAGAATTAATCAATCATAAATATCACTTCAATGTTTACATTTCATGGACATTTTCACGTCACATCTAATTTTGCGAAAAATTTCAAAACATTGCAGAGAAATGCTTGTGATTAACCAGAGAGCAGTTACATCTAAGCAAGCTAAAATAAAAAAATTCTTCAAGAAGAGGAGCTAAACTATAACCATGAAAAATACATGAATATCAACAATGATGAAAATGCTCCTTTGATCACTAAAAACACTAAAATAAATGACTCACTTTTCCAGGCTTTGCGATATCCTTGATGCTCGAATCATTATCGTAATCAAACGTAAATGCTGCTTTTTTCTGTCGCTTTTTCTTCGCCGTTTCGTTGTTATTGTCGTTCATATTGGATGCAACATCTAAAAAAACAAATTAACATTGAAAATAACACAAAACTGTATCGGTAAAAAATATTGAAAACGTCGGTACGGACATCAATAAAATTTTCAGAAAAATATCATTATTAACAACGAGGCATTGGCTGAAATAGGGATTTAAATACAAGTCGACTAAAAATACTGTATTGACATGATTTTGTTTCGATCAACTGTTTATGTTTTAAAATCAATTGTTTATTAAGTGGAATATGAATTGAATCGTTATCTTTTGTCACCTTCTACTGGTCTGCTCCCAATATGATTCTCGTCGCATTTTGACTGATTAAAATAACATTCATTGAGAAACATACAAAATTCTGCGGGTCTTGAAAATGTCTGTTTCTTCAATTGTGTCAATGATGATAAATATCAATACCAAGACTTAAACTTTAATGTAAAATGATGGTTAATAGATGGAAAAAAGGAAGCAAAGAAAACTAAATAATTGAACCAAAATGAGCTTCACTTTTTCTCCGTACGTACCTTTTGACCTTGCTTTTAACTTCCAGTGATTAGGTCCTGCCCATGTTTCCAAAACATCTTGCCGAAAATATGAATATTCGTTCGGTTGTAGAGAGAATTCCAGTCGCAAAGGCCCTGCATTTCCTGAGTGAACAGTTGGAGCACCGATGAGACTGTAGAAGAATAAATACTTGTTGGTTGTAAGATTAAGAAAGATACAACATAAATATCATAATAGTTCAAATTCTCTAACTCAATTCTTGTTGAGAAAGCGGCCCGAAAGCGGCTGAAAGTTAGCAAACAATCTTACTATGATCTATCAACATTTAATCAAATTTTTACCTAATTTTTGTACAATAATATATTACAATCGAATAGCCTTTATTTGAAAACATACCCTGGGTTTTCTAACATAAAACAAGCTTCTCTCCCATTTGCAACGACCGGTGGTTCGAATCCATTGTTGGCGTAAGCTTCCTCGATATCCTACAAAAAAAAATCATTTTGACGAAGGTACAGTCTAGAGTTATGACCTGAGTCCCTTGTTTGCCTGTGCTCCTTTGACTTGATGATGGCCCTTCGGTCAACAGGGACTCATAATATTACTCTGATAAACCTGACCCTATTTAGGCCCAAACTCTGAGCATCCTAGAGTACCAATCAGATCGCGAGATTTGTGAATTACTATGGCAACGACAAATGTGATAGTATGTTCGATTCGATTGAAGAACTGATAATATTTTACCACGAGATTCGAGGCCATGATTCCATCATAATTCCATTTATGATTGCAGAAAATAGGGTCAGCTTTTTCACTATTTCATTATGAGTCCCTGTTGAGCAAGGTTTACCGCAGGGATACAAGGGACTCATTGTCATAAGTCTAGGTACAGTCCTTCTCGCAGAAGTCGGATCTCTTTTGACAGGAAGAAACAATATGATTTATGCGAATCCGACTTACATGTTAAGTAAGATTTTATCCGATCCAGGGATGTGTCAGATTTTCCAAGAAAATAGGTTATCAAAATAAATCACTTTTCAGTGTAAGCTCTTCTCATCTCAAATATAAAACTGAACATAGTAACTCTCCGACTTTCGTCAGTTTGACTGGACCCTGTGAATGGTTGTGACAGACAACAAAGCAGCATCTTTTACAGTAACAGAAAATTGAATTTAAAGACAACTTTTTGAATTTGAAAAAATTATGATTTAAGTAAGCAAAACTTACGGCGTCTCTACCATAGTCATCGTCCGAAGGGATTCCTCCTCCAGTGTCCTCATCAGGCTCAAAGACTGTGAGAAAAAGGAGAGAGAAAATTTATGACGGAAAGAGTGCATTAGACTACGACTAGTGTCACATGCGATTATTACCTTTGGCTCAAATGAAAGGAACTGGTTCACGAAAGGCTGTGTCGAGCTGTGTACAGAATCAAAGATCTTTTAAAAAAATGTATAATGGCAAACTGGCTTGTCTGTAAGTAGAACAGGAAAACACTCAGACACCGCATTGCTTCTTTGGCTATCAATTGTTCACAGCACATTTGGGACGTCGATTTGAAGTTTAGTCTGTTTTGTACTTTTCAAGTGTAAGCTTTTAACCTTGCAGGAAATTTTCAGCAAAATTTATTTACAACTTCTAGAAAAGTTACAGAGTTACAAAAATAAGTTGGAAAAAGTAAGAGTTGCAGTTCTGATAAATAGTAAAATAAATGGAAAATATTACCAGAAGCATCTTGATCGAAGCGATGATCATCTTCATTGTGACCTCCTAATAATTCCTAAAAAAATTATTTCAAGTAAATTAATCTGTATGATTTGCAAAGGAACAGCCATACAACTTCATCCAAAAGGAAACATTTTGCCTATTCACTGAAAACTTCAGTATCATTTGGGTATCAAGGAAGCAACGATGTAAGGGGAAAGGACACGAAAGGTAATGACCAAAACATGGAAGATATTTGCGCCTTTTACGGTTGATGACCAGCCAGTTAAGTTTATGCCAGACCAAAATCTGAGGGACGAAAACAAGCATTTTTATCAGTTTGCGAAGGGAACGATGATTACTATCGACAAGAACAAGATTGGAAAGAAAAAGATTGACGGGACGAATCAATTCTGTCAGAGAAAGAGATGATTAATCAACTTCGTACCGTTGAATTTCGATCCCATTCTGTAAACAAGAAATCGTCAAACTGAGGACAGATCTCCAATTTTTCTTCATAAAGCTTTGATGTCATGTCTGAAAAAGAAATATTATTTACAAATATATCTGGCAGAAGAATTTTTCGCAAAAAATTGAATTAAAAACTGATTTTCAAATCATCTAAATGCCTATCAAAAGCAAAACTTGTGCCACAAATGAAACTTATTTTTGCATATGTAACTGTTCAGTTTCTCGATCTTTGAAAACTGGCACCAACTTCAATAGTCCATAAGCGATTCTTGGGACATGATAACATGAACTGTCTTCATGAAAAACATTTAATGTCTTTACGGTGTGTCTGACTGGCACTTTTGCAGAGGTAGAAATATGTTTCCCAACAGAATACAAAAAATCTAAAAAGCGGTAGTTTTCGGTCTTTCCAAAGTCCGCTACTCCTTCCTCCTTTTGAAGCAGAAGGCTCAAAAGGCATGATAAACCTACCAAGCTTTCCGTTTTGAGAACTTCGGGGTCAGTCAAAAACAAATTTCCAAGTTTACCATGTCTACCGTTTTCAGAATTGGTACCAATAAAACACATCCTAAATTGTCTTCAACCCAAACATTTGATGTTTTCAAACTAGGACGAGAACTGAATTTTGTGTATCATATACCTTTAAATGGTGCAAGGTTCACTGGATTTGTACTTGAGTATGTAGCAGGTTCTTCATGTAAAACAATTTTGTTTCTTGAGTCCAGTGTGAGTTCGTAGCTTTCGTCTTTGATATGCAAATGATTCAGGAGCAGACCCCCTGTGCCTCCCTCATCAAATGTCGCTGATGTTTTATGAAAGAAAGGATCCACCTGTAGAATGGGGAGGTTGAAAAGGTTCAGTCTAGAGATGAGATGATTTAGAGAAGGAAACATCTTCAAATAATGTAAAAGAAATATGAATGTAATCTTTGTCGATAATGAAAAGTGAATTGTACTCTTGAAGAGCAATTTTTTACCCTATTCACACTTGCTAGTTACACCAGCATAAACTAAAACAGGTAAGCAAATATTGTGTTTTAATTGGTCAATCCAACAAATTGAGTTCATTTAAAATGTTAAGATATAACCTGGCTTCAATAAAGCTTGTTAACTGTTTCAGTGTGAATGGTGTGTCACAGATATATAATAGCCACATGAAGTGGTATAGTAAACTATTCTATGGCAAATTGAATGTTATAGTAAGATTTATTGAAAGGGGACAACAAAAACATGGAAAATGGAAATTTTCATAAGATCAGGCTGAAGAAAGACAGCGTTTAAGTTGGGGACAAGAAACAAATCTTATGATCTCCATGAGATGAAAATATGATCTGTGTACAAAAATGTCATTTCCAAAAACATAAAGAACAAATACAAATTGTTTCCCTTACCTCAAATGTTTGATCGAATTTATCACAATTTATCGACTTCAAATTCTTTTCAATAGTTTTACCAGGTCCTCTTATGGCCTAAGGGAGAGAAAAGTAATTAAAATGTACATGATGAAATAAAGTTGTAAAAAGTTTGTCAATGTTTTGGTAAAGTTATCTAAAATTTCTCAATATTTACAGTTTGGCAAATTCACACTTAAAATTGTTGACCTTCTTACATTTGTTGACATAACTGCAAATCAAGAGATAAATTTCCTTGTCTTCCAGCTGCCTTAGAAATGATTGAGAATATTTTTTGTCAAAACTTGAAAACCAAAAACAGTTCCACCAACACAGAATGATAATTACTGATACTTCTTTATGCCAATCAAAATGTGAATAAATCAACATTTATACCTTCTTTTTCTTTTGATGCTTTTCTGTGTTAACCCCTTCATCAGGTTGTCCATCTTCATTTTCTAAATTTAAACAAAAACAGAAACATTTTATGAACCAAAATTGTTAAATTATTCTGTCTCAAAATATAATATCTTTTATTGCTAATTTTCTTCATTGAAATGCCTGGAGAATGCTGTAATAGAAAATAAAATGCATAGTACAAAATCAGTTCCAACTGTCAACCTTCTCACATGCTCCAGTCCTTTTTCCAGCTTTGAGGTTTCCTTTCAATATACTGTACTCATTTTGCTAGACTATCACAATGTTAGGAGAAAAAACAACAAAATGTTGTGTCTTATCTCAATGTGCCTTGCAAACTGTTGGTAAGATGCATTGTAGCCTGAACAAATCGTCTGGAAATACAAGTTAAATAATGAGATCAAAATGTTTTACTGTAGTAAATTTACCTCCACCCGACTCAACTTCATTTGCTCTGCCAAGACTGCCAAGAATTTTGTATGCTTCTGCGTGAACTGAATCTACTCGACCTGCATATATTTTCACTCCTGCATCTAAAGTGCAACTGGCTACCTGTTGAAAGAATGTGTTGTTGACATCGTTTAAAGGAATGATCAATGAGGAAAACTGCAATGGTCACTTTCCTGTTTATGGTGGCAGTGATAAATAAAAAACTTTTCTTTCCTCAAAGTCTAGTGTTACATACAAGAAACTCCCAAGTAAGGAGGAAAATTCTATCTGGTGGAAATCAGTTGCAACATTCCCAGATCATTCTGTGTGATTTTACTCCCAGCATGCTTTGCAAAATTATTGATATAATACCACAGTCTCACTCATTTTCCAGACATATTACTTTGCCATCAAGAATTGAAGCAAGACACATATTTTGTTCAAGAAAAATTTATGAAGCAAACACAATTTTATCCTTATTCAAGGCAATTTATCCTTATCAAAAGAAAGGTTTTTAATTCTAAGTTTATTGAAAATGTTACCATTACAAATGAAAGTACTTGATGATAAAATCACAAACATCAAACAGGACATCTGAACACACCTGAAAATTTGTTGTATTATCCTCCTTTGAAGACTGACGGACAAGAAACTTCATGTAGTCAATCAAGTGAAGGGCAAATGCATTCTTGGAATTAATTTTCTGAAAAAGAAAAAGCCAGGTGTATAAGAGTAAGCATGTATTATTAAGTTGATTTCAAGTATATTTCAATGCTTATAAAAAGATTTCTCATCAAAATGCATGAAATAACAAAGATGGTGTGTCCAGTACACATATTTGCAATAAAAACACAGACATGAAAGAAGGATATCAACAAAACAAATTGTTTCCATTTTTTCATACTTGATTGTATGGTATAGAAACAAACAATGTTTTGCATGCAAATTATTTCATTTCTGTCTGAATGAACTTACATTTTCTGATGATAATTTCACACAGTTAGCATTATGTTCTTTTAGCTGTGCATATGTCATACCAACATGAGTCCTATAACAAGGATATTTCAAAATATCAAATTTGAATACACCTCACACAGAATATATAATGCTGCATTTAAGTGTAGAACACAATCTAAGGGAGGGTAAATCTCCAAAGGAAGGAAACTTCAGAAATCTCCCAGATTGTTTTCATCAACTATATCTTCCCTTCAGGATCTATCTGATGATTTGCAGTTGAGGTCAAATGAAAATATTTAGCAAATGGTTTCTTTAAAAAATTCAACATGATTTTTTTACTTTTTTGTGGTTTGCGAGTGACTTTTTACCTTGCATTTCCCCCCTCAGAAGCAGAATTTAATGCTTGGGTTCTTGGAGTTGTATGTCCAGCAACAGGACTAAGGAGATTATTTGACAACAGAAGTGATCTTTTTCTTTGACGTCTCTCTTCTTCATCATTATTTAAATCAAAAGAAGCAACATTATCAGTTGGTGTTCTTGTGCTTGCTAACTGCGCTCTTCTCCTCCTTGCGGATTGTGCAGGTGATGCTGTGTTTGGAGTTTTTGCTACCATTGTTCTTATCAATCTTTATTTACAAGGCAAAGGCACACTGTTTTTCATTAGCTTTATGTTGAGTATCTGAAAAAAAGTATACCAGACCAAATTAAGAAGTAATGAAGAGTAAGGGTAATGTGACTGGGAAAAATCTGTATGCGAATCCTGTTGGGGGCAAAATCAGTACAATTGCAGGCCTCTCTCTTTCATCACCAAACAATTCCGCAATTAGTAATCTTTTGACTGATGCATTATGTAAAATTTTGCTTGTGCTGTCAAACTGAAAAATGTCTCATTTACATAGGAAAATGTTTTCCGTCTACATCAACAATTTATCAGATCAGACTGGTATGTTGGTAGTGTGTGTGTGGTCAGATTGGAAAGTTTGCAGGAGCTGGATTTGTGTCTCTAAAAATAGATCTATTGTTTTCTTTTGTTGTTGCACAAAAATTTCGGGGCTGGAATTTAAAGTGTGGCAGAGAAATCGGCAACACAAGGAAGGCAAACTTTCCAATCTGGTGTGTGGTTAATTATGGTTTGATGTTTTTGGGACCTTTCACAAATTTAGATGATTTTGTCATATAAATCGTAAGGCAAGATATTCAGTTCTGAGTTCTGAGATCAATATGTGTGCACAAAATTCAGTGATCCAATTTACTTGTCTTGCATTGACGGAGCCATGTAAATTCATCCAGTGCAGAGTGGCCGGTTCCTTTTTTGAGCCTCTTTTAGCTAGGCCCACCAGGCAACAGGACAGCCTAAAACCTTTGTTGGGATGATATTCCAGCATGATTTTCGTTACCTTTCGAATCTTCAGTCAGGTCTTGTCTTTTTGACTTGACATTGGCTTGTTGAATAGCTCTTCAAATTGTTTCAATTATGAATCTTCTCATCGGTCTTTGTAATCAACGCTGCAATTCCACTCAACTTTGAACAACGACAAATTTTGGCGCCATTTGCGACTGACCTGGTCAGCGGTGGTCTCCTTCACATCAACAAAATCCAATCGCAGCGGCAATTTCGGAATCGCGCCAGGCGCTGGGATCACAGAAATCGAGACCCTAGAGATGACCTAATCACAAATCTTTAGAATCTACGCTTCACTTAGTACTTTAATCATTTATTTATAACATTATCCTTTAATGACCTAACCACGTCTACAACCCCTTGCCATTACGCCCAATGGATGAGGCCCTACCACCTGGGATCGATGATCCCTTTATAACGATCCACCTGGGATCGATGGCCCTACCACCTGGGATCACTTTATAACATATACGTCCGTCGGTCCTGCTTGCCAAATAATCTAAGGTGGCAGGGGATTGAAGCAATGCCTCTACTGCCATTTGATCCTCAGGGAAATAATTTTAGTTTCAACGCTTATTCTTGAGGAAGATCGTAACACTTTTCGTGAAATGTCCAAATTATTTGGTGAAATGAATATTGGGAAAAGATGCAGATGGAATAGGGCCCTTCCAAACACTAACTTGTGAAACTTTACGCTAGCAACACAACCCAAAGAATAGGAAATCAAAGAACACAATAAGTTTCAAATAAACATGATATCAAATGATGTTTTTAACTGCACAATCGCTTTGACTGTCAAAATCAAACATGAAACAAACATATAAAACTTTGCATTTAGCTGGAAATGGGCAGAAAATAAAATCCCAGAATTGGGAGCTGTACAGTTAATGAAACTATGGCATATCAACAATTTAGATCTATACATATATATGTGAAAGGTACTACTAATGCAGTCACTTTGATACTATCAACGATGGATGGAAATCAAGGGCATTGCTCCATACTTGTAGACTACAAACTAATAACGGTACGTTTACGCTAGTAAATCGTGATTAAAATTGGAAGCTAGACTCAACTCCAACCAAAACTTTCTTAGCCGTTGATAGGGGATCACATATTGTTTGAGATTAGAAAGTTTTATCTCAACCTTTTCCACTCACCTGGTTGATTGCATATCAGAATTCATCTATTTACAAATTACTTTGGCATAACAGACCACCAGTTTGAACCAGGCGAATTTCATGAAAAAAGATTTGCTTACCTGTTTTCTGCAACTTTCAAACAGAACTAAAAATTGAAAATTTTTCATCTAACTATGAGATAATTACCTAAACCTAATTAGAAAATTATATAAATGGCCTAAAAAGTATATCACAATTCTTGAGATGAAAGATCTAATGACTGAGTATAATCTGTTTCACTGTCATCATTATCATTATTATTATCACTTTCAAGATGTATCCTAGATAAAGCAATTCTTGCTGATCTTTCTTCTCCCATTTCGATGTCGTCTTCTCCATTATCATCTGTTTTCTTTCTGTTTGTCTCCTCAGATTCAGAACTGCTTTCCTGGTCTAAACCTAATCTTCGCTTCAGTTGTAAGATCTCTCTTTCGTGTTCTTCAATGTCCTTTTCCGTTTCTGATATGTTTTCTTGAAATTGCTACAAATTAAACACAGTTATAAGCTCATTTCTTATGGATTTGAATCAGTTACTTTGCACATATAAAATTGCAGAATGTAAGCAAGTTGTATATAATCAATGTAAATTATTTAGAGTCAGACATTCTTCACAGCACAATCAATCCATTTTGAACTGCAGTAGAAGTTCACATACAATGATGGAATGGCGACAAACAAAGGCCAACCAAGAGACGACACGTGCAAGGAATGCTGGATGAAACAGACCCTTTCGAGACCTTTTAATGTCTGCTTGATCTGAAATTCTTGGAGAACATTGGCACAAC
This sequence comes from Aurelia sp. 3 sensu Dawson et al. (2005), assembly GCA_964020215.1. NCBI lineage: Eukaryota > Metazoa > Cnidaria > Scyphozoa > Semaeostomeae > Ulmaridae > Aurelia > Aurelia sp. 3 sensu Dawson et al. (2005). Next base: position 20,978,201 of record OZ026585.1, read on the forward strand.
TGTTTTCGGAACAACCGTCTATTTCAACTTTCTCGAGCCGTAACTTAGCAACCAGCTGCCAGATTTACTGAAACAAGGTCTCAAATTCTAAGCTGAAGCGTGACCTAATGAACTGTGTAAAAAATTGACATAAAAGATACCTTCATAAGGCTGACAGTTTCGTTGTACATTTTTCGTATGTGATGAACTTCATAAACTGTGTTATCAGATTGCATAAATGTTTGTCTGCCGTTGAAAAGAGAATGAATGGTGTCAGCAAGTTCTCTATACTCAAATGAAATATCCTAAATTATTCAAAATGAAAAGGTCTTGCACAAATGCATGCCGTAATCGAGTCAACCAATGATAGTCGTTTAGAAATTGATTGCACCAACCTAACCTTGTCAAAAGCTACGAATAAAAATATTCCAACCGAGGCTGAATCATTTTACCATATTATTTCGTTCTTCATCACGATTTTCAAGATATGTACCAAATGAATGAAGACATTTTGAAAAACAAACAACAAACAAACAACAAACAAATAAGTACTATGTTCACTTACTCAAAAGAATCGCAGATGTGTGGAATGACAGTTGCTGACGTGATATCACCATGGGAAACACTTCCTGGTTTCGGTAAAGGTTCTATAAGTGCAGAGCTATTCCGGTATTCTGGATGTGTTCCAGTGTGGCCTAAACTGACAATGCTGACTTTCAAACCAACCGGACAACTTCTACAAAAAGGAAGGAATTACTGTCTGAACATCAGCTCCGTACAATAACCCCATAGAAATTTCAACAAAAGATGTTTGATTGTCATGAAAACAAAGATGAGATTTCACTCGAGGATAGTCCGTAAAAGTGGTTGAATAACTCTGAGAACATTTTTCGTCATAGAACTGACCTTGAACTTCCACAAACCTAGAACTTTTTTCAAATGCAAACATTTGTAACTTAAATTACTCTGTAACCAAATCAAGCTTTGTTGATGTTTTTGTGAAGTACTTGGAACTTCCAGGCCTTGCCTTGCCGTCTCTTAACAAAAGACTTTTTAGCTAATGTACAAAAGAGCATGGATCGAGCCATATTTTTAAACAGTCTTATGCAAAAGTGTTCGATTGAGTGGCGTTAGGGTTTCTATCACCATTGTGTACGTTCTAAGATTCTTCAAAAATGTCATTCGATTCAGATTCTTTTCCAGAATAACTAAAAGGTTTAATTCAGTCATCATTCTCTCCTAGCTTGACTTACTAATCCCTGGACAAAGCCCCCTGGACTTGCACCTTCATGAAAGGAAATGTCTTTATAATTGCACAGTGATTAAGTGATCGGAGAGAGCAAAAACCACGTTTACTCACAAGTCTTCTCGACAGTAAAAACATTTGTAAGCAAAGCTGGTTGTTGATCGATTCTTCTGAGACTGTGGTGTGCATAAAATGAAAATCGAGCCTGAAAATATGAAAAATCAAATTACGGTTTGTGATCAGTCACTATCATTCAAATGCATAAATTTTGCCTTGAAAGTTGTTCAATATTTAAAAGAGCCTGAAAAATGATAACAATTAAGGATCTCTCGTTATAGAACAAGCCTTACGCATATCAACACTGTTTTCATGCCTTATAATTCTTAAGAAATCCCTCCAGAAATTTTAATTTCTTACGAGTCCTATTTTAATTTTCAGTCTTCCCAAGAATTATCATCAAAATATGAAGAAATTTTCTGGTGTTAATGTGCCCATAGCTTGCACAATACATCCTTATGATATAAAAAAGATGAAAGAAAATAAGAAACAAATGTTTAATTCTCTCAAAATACTGTACCTTTATCAAGACTCAATCTGTTCAACAAATTTCTGATGACTGTCCTTTCTCTCATTGATATTCTACAGCTTGAATTTCTTCTAATTTTATACCATCCTAGAATAGTCTACAAAGCAAAAAAATACAGAACAATCAAATTTTGATTGCAAAATATTCAATGTAAGTATAAATTTGAGTCCAATCAGATCTTCAGAATTGCACAATTGAAACTATTAGAAATGAAAAGCATAGTAAAAAGATTTTACCCACCTTTGATTCTCTATAATCAGTGCAATCCATGTCTATTTTACCAAGATTGTCATAGAAACTGTAAAATAGAGGGATGGAAGATAAACCTGATGCTCTTTATGATACATGTTATCTTTAACACCGTGATCAGACACTATTTCTTTTGTAAAATTCAATACCTAATTATGACAAGTATGTTCACAGAGGAAAAACAGGCTCAGTGAGAAAAACACCAAAGGTTACCTGAAGGTGCCATCCAGTGGAAGAATGTCATGTAATGCTGAAAGAAACAGAGTCATCAAATTGGAGTTTTTCAGGCAGGCTTTGCATGCAGCAAAAGTTTTAATATTACATTCAAATTTACAGTTATTTTCAGATGTAGCATGACAATATTAGTTTGCAATATATTTCAGCCAGCTTTATGCAACAAAATTCTTGAAAATAAAGGGGCAACCATTCAGTTTGGTGGTACCAGGCATCAACACAGTAATGAAAGTGGTACTGAGCTTTTGGAGTATTAAGGCAATATGTTCCTCTAGATTTTGGATCTTTGCACAAAGTTCATACAGATTTTCCAGCTTGCAATGCCACCAGACTTTGGACCAAACTCTGCGTAGAAGCAAGATAACATTAAGGAAATATCAACGGATTTTGAATTTCATTGGAATTTTTGGCAGATTTTGCTGAAGGTTTTCCCCTAAATCCCCATAAAGTAAATAGTGTTGCTTACCAAATTCTAGTTCATGTTGATTGCCACTTGCATCTGAGTCAGTGATTTGAGCTTTGACTGTCTTCTTCACATTTCCACACAAGAATCCTTCCTAAAGAACATACATAAAAGATTTCTCACAAATACAAACATATGAACTGCCTAGCTCCTTTTTTAAAGCACAGCCCATTTAAAGATTTTCAAAGGAGGGTATAGTAACCATTTGTTTTGAAGCAAACTACCAAACAATGAAACATCTAAACAAACGAGTATCATACTGCAAATGAAAGTAATTTTTCAGGCCAATTTAGCAGGGTGCAAATGCACTGATTGCCCTTTCTGGTTAGACATTGGCAATTGTGACTTTGTTCACATATAAGTTATGTGACACATGATTTGCTGGCTGAAAATGTTCCACAGCATCAAAATTTGAAAGTATGTATGCAGAAGATGTTGTAGATTTCCAATCTGGCACCTCATCGCACAAAACTTTTTAAAGCCACTGACAAGGACAATCATTGGTGATTAATTACGATTTGATGCAACCAGACTAGCTGGCCAGACAGGAAAGCTTGTACTGCGCTCAAAATATCTTGTGCGTGCAGGAACGTACGCAGTTTTCAACCTGAACCACGCACTTGGCAATAAACAAAGGATCTATTGTTCTCAACCGCAAATTTTCCACGCATTCTTTACGCCATCTCAACTTGGCCGTGCAAGGTACAAACTTTCCAGTCTGGCTAGCTGAAGTCTTTAAAACAGTAGTGGCCAAACAGCTTTATTAGCCTATCATATCTGGCTTTGCAGAACCCAAAATACATTATTTGCTTTTGGCAAAATGATGAACGAGTTCACCCTGTGGAAACCTTGCTTTCTTCATTCATGGTGGGGAGGAATTCACCTCTCCTTCGACAATTCATTGATACTTACAGTATCATTATCAGATTTCGAAGCTTCATGAACAATATTTGCGAAGACGTATCCAGAAACAACAACTTTTTCATGGTGCTGTGTGCTCATCTTCTGCAGATGTTCAGTGCAATCTGATCTGTGAAAAGAACACACTTCAGCAGAAGTAGGCCTTTTTGAAGTCAGCAGAAGCTTTCGTTTCCCGCCTTCGCATTCCAAGAACACGACTCTGGCAGCCTCAGTTCCAAATACTCCAATACGAGGTTTTCATTAATGGCGGCTAATGGCGGAGTTGCAGTGGCGTAAACATAGACACATTGTTGATGAAATATTCTTTGTACAAAATGAAATATTCAAAAGGTGATAATTAATTTCAATGCTAAATTATTTTCTGCTTCGAATGATATCATGTGGATGTTTCTTTTTTCTCTTATAGACATATTCCAAATGAGCAAAAATAGGCCTAAAATAAGATCTGAGTACATACTCCAGGGTGCATTTCATGCACTTAGGCCCGAAGATCTTCGGCGTAGACCTGACTTTTTTGCCGGCGTAGCGGCGTCATTTTTTCAGTAAAATTGGTTCTTGGCGTGACGGCGTTTCAAAATCTGCTTACTTTGACGTGAATACGAAATCATCCTCGATCTTTTAGCAGTTTCTTTAGATAATAAATGCATTTCTTTTATTAGAAACTAAGAATTTAGGCCAGTACTGAACGTTTCTTAAAATCATCAGTACTCAGATTTTTAGCAGCTCTCTCTCCCTAATACCTGGCGTACGAAAGGTTAGGGCGCGGCGTACCTTCGGCGTAGGTTTTACATGGAATGCACCCTGGTACATACTACATCAAATTCCCTTATTCTTTCTTTAATTGTAATGACCTATCGTTGTGCAACTAGTTTCAGTTCAGTTCTCATTTCAAAGTTCAGTTCAGGTCTCATTTTAAATTCACTACGTACAATTTCAATGAAAATAACTACAGAAAACAAACAATTTAAACTACAGACCAAATTGTTAGACAAAATTACAGAAGAAAAAGTTTGGATGTTTACCATCGTCTCTCGGTAGTGTAGATAGCTCATTTGAATTTTGTGATTAATTTTCTCCCACAGGCAGTCTGAAGAGTACCATGAATTTTGGGCATTTGTTGATAAATATGAAAAAATAAAGGCAAAGAAATCAATTCACGGAAAGCCTAAGAAACATGAAGGTATGAAATTAGAATTCAGTTTTGAAATCCCATGCACTCTAAACATTAGCTGGAGTTAAATCTATCTTTACTACCCTTTAATTTTTATATCAGTAGTTCTTTTTTTGTGGTTTATGTTTTTAATCGGCATTTTGTATAATATAATTGTCAAAGATACAATATTTTACTCCTAAAACTCTTGTAGTGAAATGAAATGAAATCTGTACTTCTTAGGAAAAAAGAAACATGAAGGTGAAGATGGTAAAGGAATGAAAAATTTTGACAAATCAAACAGAATCAACTTTACATTGAAAACAGAAGACTATGTCAGGAGATTCCAAGATTTCAAAAAAATTCATCATTATGGTAAGTTTGGCTATACTTACAGCTGCCTTGCAATTTCTTGACTTTTCTCCCATCAAACAACTGATTCTATGATTCAACCAGTCTTAATGATCATATGGCCTTACTTTTGCCTTTCTCTCTGCTAGTCTCTTCCTTGCTCTCCCAAGCCATATTCAAGATTTCAATTCAATATCACCCTGCAAAAAGTAGCTCCCTGATTCATCTTACAAAATTCAAGCCTACTGTGCTGTATCTATAAAACTAAACCCTGTCTATTCAAATTACAGATGAAAGCAAAGGTTGTCTATGCAATGATGACATTAAAGAATTTTGCAATATCATATTGTACTTCCTAGATTTTCAACAGAAGCTCAAAGTAAGCTTTCAGTATTATTCCATTTAGTTATAGAATATTTTCATCTCTGTTAGTATTTCAATTTGTCTGGAAATCTTTTATCGTAAAGCAATGAAAATTATCCTTAATTACATTCATACTCCCCCATAATGACTTGAAACAAAACAAAATGAGTGAACTCAAAACTCATTAGTTGCAACATGTTTTATAGCAAATATCTTCTTTGTTGATGAAAACATAAGAATCTTTTGATTGTGTCTTTATGAAATTTCATAATCTACCATGCACCACCCCAGTCAGCAATTCATTGTTAATGAAGTGTCCCTTTTTACCTAGTTCAATAAATTAGCAAAACTAAGGAAAGATCAAGAAAATCTTCCAATCCGACAATACAAGGATCAAATAATTTATGCTGCCAAGAGTTCTCAAGTTGTTATAATTGCTGGAGATACAGGATGTGGAAAATCTACTCAGGTATATATTTGTAATAAAGAAACCCTGAATATGTAAGCATCCTGGAAGAGATCATTAAGAAATTAGAAGTGCCAAAAACTGACTGGAAATCACTGAATGTATTTCAAAGCAAAAAATAGCTCTTCCAAAAAAAGATTGTTTACCTTTTAGTTTTCCTTTGCATGTTTACCTTTTAGTTTTTCTTTCAGCTTACTTGTCTTTATGCTGTTGTGCTATCTTTCTCTGGTTGTTCAAAACACATTGCTCATACCTTTTACATCCTTCCAGGTACCACAATACCTCTTAGCAGGTGGCTTCAAGAAGGTAGCATGTACACAACCAAGAAGAATTGCTTGCATTTCATTGTCAAAAAGAGTTGGATATGAAACATTGAATGAATATGGAAGTGAAGTTGCATATCAGGTTGGGTTTTTAATTTTGTCAGCTCCCAATTTTATAAAATTCAAAGCTACCAGTTGGTGGAATTTTTTGATACTGTAGGGGAATTTTTACACAAATACAACCCCAAATTCAATCTCACAGCTATATTTCATCTCATAAACAACGGAATTTTTGCTTGCTCAGACACTTCCACCAGCTGGAAATCAGCCTTTATATTCATGACCTTCTGGAATTCATGATCTTGAAGCATTTGAATTAGGTTTTTGCAAATGTCTTTGTTCCCATATTTGTTCATTCAGTAAATATGTATCTTTCAACTTCCAAAGGTTCGATTTGATGCGAACAAGACAAAGGCAACACGCATATTATTCCTAACAGAAGGTATTTAATTTGTTTTCACTAAATCCTACTTTTAAATAACTGGCAAGCAGATATGACTGGTTTCTTTTCAGAGAATGAGAAAACTCATTGAAAAGAAATCAGTCTAGTCTGCATGCATGATAACTTTTACATCCATTCTTTTCTTTTTTATCTTCAAGATCTGAAGTTGTAAATCCTCCATCTTTGATACCAAATTCAAGTGATATTTTTGCTCATCATGTCCTTCCCCATTCATTCTATTTCTAGGTCTCTTGCTTCGTCAGTTTCAAACTGATCCCGAGTTACGTCAGTACAATGTTGTTGTTGTCGATGAAGTGCACGAAAGACATCTAAATGGAGATTTTCTTCTTGGTGTTTTAAGATGCTTGTTACAACAGAGAAAAGATTTAAAATTGGTTCTTATGTCTGCTACAATTAATATCAAGTAAGATTTTTTGAAAACATTTGAAAGGATGTGATAAGTTCCAATCGTTTACTGTTAGTAGTGATGCGCTGAGGATGGGTCATAGTCATTGCCAGAAATTTGTTGTTTTTGCAAACTTATTTTAGCAATGTTATTCTGCAAGCAAATTATTCCTACAATAAATAACCGAACTTCTTCAAAATTGTAAGTTGAAACATCGAATCTTACAATCCCTAATGATTCACTTTCCTACGTTTATGCATGAGCATTGATAAATCCAACAGCAAACTAATCTTTGTATTAATCATTTTCTAGCCTGTTTGTAACTTACTTTGAAGGTGCACCAATCATTCAGGTAACATTTCGTATAATGCTTTCGAGTTCATTCGGTATTTTTCGCACTTCGCTGTCGTTTCGATTCGTGTAACTTGTGCCGAAACATTTTTGTAAAGTTTGACATTATTTCCAGGTTCCTGGTAGACTGTATTCAATCGATGTGCAGTATGTGCCACATTTTATTGAGGTAGAAATTAATTATAATCAATTATAATTTTTAATTTCTGCTCTTCAAATAGACTGTGCTTTTAACATGGGAGCACCTTTGCTGTATTGAGAACATCACAGAACTAGCAAGAAAAGTTTACAATGCAAGTCTCTTTTACATTCCGGTTCTTGACAGGTGGATTTTAAACAGATGGAGGCCGATCGTAATTTGACTTGATGATTAGTTCGAAATCTGTTTGCTATTTACCTCACAGAAGTAAATTGTACCTTTGAAATCCTTTTAGTCGAAAGAAAGAAGTGGCCGTACAGAGAGATTAGATCCTTCACCATACTTGCGAATAATGCAATTAATTGACAAAAAGGTAAAGTATTTCTTGTCTGTATTTTGAAAGCTTTTTCAGAGCTGAGCCAGTTTCTTATAAAATGGGGCATTATTTTGAATATCAGGATCTGTGTTTCGTAAATTTGCTTATCTTATATGCGGGACACCACTTTGTTTCCCGATATCATCTTACATCTCCAAAGTATGATTCATCCTCTTTTTATTTTGTCCCTAAACAGCATCCATCTTCAGAAAGAGGTGATCTACTGATCTTTATGAGTGGAATGTCAGAAATAGAATCCATTGTCGAAGCAGCCAATGAATATGCTCAAAAGACAAAGAGATGGATTATACTTCCACTTCATAGTTCATTGTCTATTGAGGATCAAGACAAAGTAACTATTACTATTTCCGTATCCATGTGAAACTTCTTGGAGCATTGTGCATCGTCCATAGGAAACATCGTAGGGGCAGGATACTTCAAGAGCACCGTTTCATTCGGGTAAAGGGGCATTTCCTGAAAGAAAAGGGCCCCATTTCGGCATAATTGCGAAGTCTTGGGGGCACGTGCCACCAGTTGCTATGTCTCTGACGTTGTAGCTGCAGTCACAAAATTATACCGCAGCTAATTGCACTTTTTAATATATATACAGGACATATTCTTAGTTTATTCGCTTTAGTTTAACCATGCGCAACAAAGGAAGGTTAAATGTTACTTTTAGGCCTGTTTAACGTAATTTAAGAAAAACGAAACTTAACCAGACAATTCTACTTTCTTTCTCCATTTGATTTCAATTTTGAATACTTTGAAATTACTTAGTAAGTGTAACTGATGGAAACCTTTGTGTTTGAAGGTGTTCGACATTGCCCCAGAAGGCGTTAGAAAATGCATTGTTTCAACGAATATTGCAGAAACATCTATTACAATCGATGGCATTCGATTCATTGCAGATTCAGGAAAGGTTTGCTTTACTCCTTTCATTTTTCTTTCGATTTCTTCAGCCAATGAACATCTTTATATTCAATTCTAGAAGCTGAACAATTTGCTAATAAACCCTGACGGTACCATTTGATCATAAAGCTGCACTGATTTGGTTTTACGTCCTCCTTAGATAGGATATGAACACTTTTGTAACTATAAGTAAACAACCATTTGAAAAAAGTAATTAAAACAAACTAAAAGGCGATGGATTTTTAAGATGACTATTTCGTTACAGGTGAAAGAGATGAATTTTGACAGCCAGTTGAAGATGGAAAGACTTCAAGAATTTTGGATAAGTCAAGCGAGTGCAGAACAACGCAAAGGAAGGGCAGGTCAGACATGTTCACATCATTCTCTTCGTTCTTTCAAATACTCATATCATCGTCGTTTGATAATTTTTACTCACAAAAGTCGGGCAACCAAACTCGATTACTAAATATCTTCCTTCCACATTGAAGCCAAACTGTCATTGGCTGCAAACATTACATAGATATTACATGTTTTATCTTTGCTTCCAGTTACTCTCATCAAGTTTTGATGACACATACAGCTTATTCTCCTCAGAGCAATGTATTGCGCCTCTAGAAAGTCCCAACAAATTCAAGTTTTGATGACACATACAGCTTATTCTCCTCAGAGCAATGTATTGCGCCTCTAGACAGTCCCAACAAATTTAATGTGCTGTCCTTTAAATGCGCAAACTTTCCCTCCTTATTCACCCTAATAAGAACAGCTAGGCCTGCATTCGTTTGAGCACAACTGAAAGAATTTTCTACTTTTCTTTTCAGGTAGAACTGGGCCTGGCGTTTGCTTTCGATTATATTCCCATGACGATTACTCAGCATTCGATGAATACTCTACCCCTGAAATAAAACGAGTACCCCTTGATAACCTCGTTTTGCAAATGGCAAGCCTCGGACTGAGAGATGCCACGAAATTCCCATTCATTGAACCACCGTCAAGATCCAGTTTAGAAGGAGCCACAGCTTTCCTCAAACAACAAAATGCGATTGATGAAAATGGAGACTTGACAACAATTGGAAGAATGCTGGCTTTGTTGCCTGTTGATGTTGTCATTGGGAAAATGCTGATTATGGGAACACTGTTTGATAGGATTGATCCAGTGCTTGTAATCGCCGCTGCTCTTAGTGTTCAATCACCATTCACAAGAAGAATTGGAGGTTAGTTGTTTTGTTTATTTTTGGTATCCATCCATATTCCATCTCAATTGGAGTCGCCTTAAAATGGATTGATTTAAATAGCTGTATTAAGAAAAATTATCTTTAGCAGCAACCCTCAAACGTCTGCGTTGCACAAAATCGTGAGATGTTTGCTGTGAAATTTTTTATCCATGGCAAATTCTACAAAAATCCATTCAAACGAATGTCAATCCTTACCCTCTCTGACAGAAAGCAAAGATGGCAAACTTGATGAATGTGCCTCGTGAAGACCGTTCTGGATGGGGCATCGTAAGATAAAGTTCAAAATTCATTTGCGTCTGTATCCCTTCCTTAGACGTAAATTTTAGCCAAGATGATGATTAGGCACGTGATTTTCAAAGCAGTGGTTTGCAGTCACTTTGTCAGCGAATTTTATTACAGGAACATTGCTAAGTGAAACTGAGGCTTCAATTTGAGATTTTTTCACAATTTTCGGCTCATTATTTGATGATTTACAAAATTCTACTATGTCTAAAATAAAGTATACAATATCTGTTTTTTAATTAGATGAGTTTCAAGTTGATGTTGACCATCGTCGTCTTGAGTTGCAATCCGAACATGGCGATCCTTTCACTCTCTTAAATGTTTATGATGAATGGTTACGAATGAAAGCAGACAGGCACGCAAATACACGCAAATGGTGCAAACGACGAGCTATTGAAGAAGAACGACTTTACGAGATATCGAAACTGAAGCGCCAATTCGAAAGATTGCTTATTGATCATCGATTGATTGAAAAACGTGGCGAAAGTGATCGTAACAAGACAAAAGAGGAATACGCTGGTGAAAAACGTAAACTCATTGATTTGAAGAGAGAGTATCGACAGCAAACTCGTAAGCGAAAAGTTTTGAAATTGGAAAATACCGAAGGTAAACAAAGCGACGGTGATGATGATGATGATGAAAAGATTGATATTCAAGCTGTGCAGTTTGAGTTGACACATGATCTTGATAAATTACAAAAATCAATCGCAAATCGAACATTCTCATTCAGGGATGTCAACATTTTGAAAATTATCATTTGCAGTGGTTTATACCCTCAGGTAATTTGTACATTTTTTCTGTCTGTGAAATGTCTCTGCACTGTTTTCCTATCTCTCATTTGTTTCTGTTCATTGAACTTAAAGTAATTAAGGAATCATAATGGATGCATCACAGTTAAGAGGATTGTCGCACCAAAATTTTCTCACTGCATATTTTTTCCTTACACTGCCTTTTTTGTCTATGTTTTCAAATTTGAAGTTGAGCTGCAAAACTCTGGAAACCAAAAACCTGTCTTAGGATATCCTATCACAAAAAACAAATGAAGTCGTATCATTTTCAAAACCTTCTTATTCTGACGTTTGTTTAAGGCAGGCTGTCATGGCGTTCATTAGATCAAACAGACAATCCAAAGAACATAATTAAGCAACCTGCAGTAATTTCGATGTCCATCGAAATTCATGAAGATGATAAGGACTTTATTCTCATGTACAAGGCTTATTGAATGCCCAATTACAAGATTTTTTGTTGTCAACTTTATCCAGTTGGTCTAGCCAATCACGTCCATGACAATGTGCCTTTAAAACTTGGGTGATTTTGGATCTCAAGAACAGCTTCCTCCATCTTTCAGGTTGCTGTGCCTGACGAATCAAATCCATGGCGCCGTGATTCAGATATGACATTTCACAGCAAAGAGAAGCAATTCCTCTGTCTTCATCCAACATCAGTTTATGCTATCCGTCCCGAATTGCTTTCACAAGACAACCCAGCTCATGACAACAAAGGAGATGAGAGGAAGATCGAAGGCCGCTGTGAAGGTAACAAAGAATTTCTTGCTTTTGTTTCTCTCCTGGAAACAAACAAGCCTTACATAATGAATTCGATGAGAGTGCCTATCCTCCAAATACTGCTATTGTTCTCAAGGAGCCTAGACACCAACTCTGACTGCACCAGAATCATTTGCGATGGCTGGCTTGAGCTCAGTTTCAAAGATGGTGAAAAGGCGCAGTCATTGCTCTCTGATGTCATGAAATTGAGAAGTGCTTGGGAGGAGTTGCTGGAAATTCGTTTGTCATTGGTAAATAATGATTCAATTGAAAAGGAGATTGTTGAGCAGAGTGCTTCAAGCCTAAAGAAACAGTTATCACGTAAACTGGCAGAATTTGTTGATTCCAATATTCGATATAACCACAGAAGGATTCTCTCGTCAGAAATGGGGTATCTGTACGCGACGTCTTTAGGTCGTTCCGAGGAAGAGGCAGATGACAGTGGAGGGAATATTAAGACTGACAGTAACCATGGGGGTGGTAGCGATAGAGATATTAGCCAAGGTGATGGTAACGATGGAAGCAGTAACAAAAGAGAAGAAAAATCAATGCCACATAACATAAAACAATCTTTCCTTCCAATAAATGAAGGTGTCCCACATCCCACGAAAGGAGGACTGCGTGTCAATGATTACCTTACATTTGGTTGCATAAGAGATGAAGTGAGTGCTGCGGTGGCGCAAGGGCAGGCTGAGTATTTAAGAGAACATTATCACTGTCCTACATGTGGAGCTCATTTGATTTGTAATGTTCTTGAAAGATTACAGCATGATAAAGATTGCCATCATGCACGCAATCAGGAGCAAAGAGAGAGTGTCAGGGTAAAAAGCGCGAGGAAAGGAACAGATGACTATGGGAGTCATACCATGATAAATATGGAGGGCGAGGAATCAGATGAAAGAAAAACTAAACTTTCCGAAGGTGAGGAATCGAGAAAATTAGCAGAGTTGGACCATGCTTTATCATCAAAATGTCACAGTGCTGTCCCAAGGAAAAAATACTATTGTAACAGTTGCAATAAAGATTTTGAAATGACTCCAAGTGAGATTCTTAAACATAAAAGATCACACAAGTAATGAATAGGCTTTATAAGAACACCGAACATTTGACATTCAACAAGTTAAAGGCACACTGTCGTGATGCTGATTGGATAAACAAGACAATCAAGGAGAATAGAATTAGGACAGATTCAGTAATTTCGCTGTACAGTGAAATTCACGAAGATGAAAATGATCTGATTCCCTTTATTCTCGAAACAAAGTATGATCCAAGAGCATAAAGGCTTGGTAATTACTCAAAGGCCAGAGCTTTGTTTTTTATTTCAACATCACAAATAGCCAATCACAACCACGACAGTGTGCCTTTAAGTTTGAAGGCAACAACCATCAAGGAACTGACTTTCCTTTGACATGATTCTATCTATTTACAAAGCAATCTACAAAATTTTCTATCCTCGATACATACAATCAAAATTATGATAGAATTTCCAAACTTTTTTTATTTCTGGTATATCTGTTAAATTTCCAAACTTTGAAGAACGTCACAATGAATATCCGCTTCGGAAAATTTTATAAGATTTAGAGAGAGTCCAGTTTTTAGATTAAGAACGCTTATATATGTGACAGTTTATCTCTATCGTAGAATATAGAAGTTGGAGATTGTATTAAAGTGCTGTCAAAGTTACTTCCGTAATACACTGATTAATGTCAAAATAAGCAATAAATTTTGATCTCCAAATCAAAATTTGCAATACCTTGTATTTCTGCTGTTGGGGAGCACAGCATTGACCTTGTGTCGCATTTACATTTCGGGCTGCTTTCACCAGCAGGACAGTACCTCAGCAGCTGTACATTTAGCCATTGATTCCCTAGCAAGGTTTTTACTATGATATGGTGGAGAATTCTTTGAGAACACTCATCTGTTGTAAGTCATGGATAGGAATGCTGTCTCGCACACGATGCGTTATACTTCTTGTCTACGAAAAAGATCAATAGACTTTAAACTATTTTGAAAAAAGAATCTGAATCAAGCGACATCATTACACCTTTTGAAGAATTTTAGAATCCGAACAATAAAAATAAAAGATGCAGTCTTTTTTGAAGCCGTCTTTCTTGACTGACTTAGTAACCGTGGTTAAAGAATTTAAAATTAATGCATAAAGCACTGACGCCCTAGATCGAACCTCGCTCATAAAGATTTATAAAAAGTACACAGAAAAACGCTCGTTCTGGGCTCCTGCAGAATAGCTTAAAGGCCAGTTCTTGTAGGAAATTTCAAATAAGTTCTGATTTTCAATATTTTTTACATTTCCCTCTTCGTATCGTATGGAAAATGAACTTTGGTGAAGCTCAAAAGTGCCTAGCTTTTCAAAAAATAGGGCTGAAACATTTTCTTTGCAGCAATAGACCTTTTAGCTATTCCGAGAAAGAATCTCAATCAAACGATACTTTGCTACATCTTGTAGAATTTTCGAATGTGCACAATAGTGATAGAATCTCTAACGCCACTCGATCGAATCTCGTGTATAAAAATGTATAAAAATAACGCTCGATCCAGGCTCTTTTGCTGAATAGCTAAAAGTTCTATTCTTTGAACTTAATTTGACTTCACTGTGCTCATCATCGTTAATCGTGAATAACATTAACTACCATCTACACAAGAGGTATCCAACCGGCCTTTAAAAAAAACCAAAGTTGAATATTTACCAGCTGCGTGAAGAAGGCTGTTTCTTTCGGTGTTTCTGTATATTTTTGATATGATTCGAGACTTTCTATCAGTTTCAATGTCAGTGTATCATAACTGCTTCGGATGACGCCGAGAACCTACAATAAAGTGATATCAAATTAGGAGAAACCTGACACAATAATAGGCCTTTCAGCTACTAGAAATAAGAATCTAAATCGAACAATACTTCGATACGTTTCTAGAAGCTTCAAATTTGCACAATATTGATAGAAGCTTAAACGCTTCTCAATCGAACCTTCATAGAGAAAAGTATACCGCTCGATTCTGCACTCAATCCCACGCTCCATCAAGATTCATTTGTAGAATAGCAAAAGGTTTATGGTACGTGGTACTGAACACACGATATGAATCAGCAAAGACACCATTCTTTTTATGACAATTAATGTTCCCTGAAGACTGAGTGCACAAGTTTGAGAGATTATGGTTCATAGTTTGGAGTTGATAAATCAAAGCCATAGTGTCATCGTTCATTAGGTTTACATTCCAAAAAGTCCATAGATCATTGGCAATAGGATTATCGTTTACACCTATAAGTCAAATTTTATACCTGATCTTCGGTCAGCGAAGCGATGTTATTCGTGTTGGCCCAAGAATCTATTTTTGGTGTGAAGTGATTTATTATTGCTCTGCAAAAAGGAACATAAGTTAAGTCTTGCAGTTTAAGATTAAATTTTTTTATGAGAAAAACCCATGCAATAAACTGTGGCAAATTGAAGGAAAATCGCCAGAGAAAGAGGAAATATTGTCACTAAATAGTCTCCCTCGCATTCAAAGGTTTTAAAGTTGAATTATCCAAACGTAAATATATGAAAGCTTACTTTAAGTTGACCAGACTGTTAGCTAATCGTGTGGCAGATGACTTCCATTCACTTTCACTGGATGAATATCTCAGAGCTGTAAATATGTGAATATCGGTAAAGGTTTATTAACTGTATCTACGGCTGTCTCTGTATTTATCTACAGCATCTATTTTTCAGCAGCATTTGGCTGCTAACTGCCGGGTAACACAAAAAAACTTTACGAGGTAGATCGCACATAGTTTCCTGAAAGCAAAGTTTAAGAACACAAACAAGGTATCAGCATGTAGCTGCAAGGGGCTCAGCTATCTTTTATGCTGCTTGGTTTGTTTACGGTATATATGAAAAATTGAATTCCAAGTTTGCTTTGTAGCAAGAAATTTGAAGGAGGAATAGAGGTCAGTCATTTTGCAAACAAAAAATTTCCCCAGACGACTTCAAATCTAGAATCTGGTTTTTTGGTTGGCAATCATTGCTTAAAATGACCATGCAGCATCTCAAAAGATAGCTAAGCATTTAGACTAAACTATTATACAAAGCATTTTACAATGACCTTTGATTCCAAGGAGCTAGTCTCTCTCAACAAAATTCGGACTCCACTGGTCTAGTGCGCCCATTTTCAGGCATACCAATCTGGTAAATAAGAATCTAAGTCTCCAAGGAGTTGAGATATCTTCTGGTTTCTTTCAAATCATGATACATTCTATGATAATCAAAGTTTCGTTAATACA
This sequence comes from Aurelia sp. 3 sensu Dawson et al. (2005), assembly GCA_964020215.1. Lineage (NCBI taxonomy): Eukaryota > Metazoa > Cnidaria > Scyphozoa > Semaeostomeae > Ulmaridae > Aurelia > Aurelia sp. 3 sensu Dawson et al. (2005). The sequence goes on from OZ026585.1 coordinate 20,994,486, forward strand.
CTTACCCAAAAGATATAGGTTATCAAAAATTTGATGGACTCTGATAATTTCATAATAAAGATCATCATATGAAGTTGGCGTTGGTAGAAACGTGTCACCATATGTAATAAATACATTGAAGATGTTTACAATCTGAAGAGAAAATTTGAATAAAAAAGTTAAAGTTTATATCAATGCTTTACCAAAGTCTGGGCACGGCGAGAGGACAGGATTTCATTGAAAGAAGAAACATTCAAGTGGTGGAACTAAATTCCTTTTAAAATCAAATGTAAATTCCATGCGGTAATGATTAACTAGATTGGTCAGTTTTGGAGTAAAATATGCAGCAAAATGTTATTGGACTTATTTTTAGATGTATGTAACACATCAAGACTTTCACTTATGTCTGTTTCAATTAAAACCAAGTTTAATAAAACAAGAAATGTAAATTTATATGTTTTATATGTAAATAAAACAAGAATTGCTAAATAACTAAAAAACATTTGTATGCTAAGGAGCCATGACAACTCAGCGCGACAACAAAACTGGAGTATAATACGTAACAAACTTACCCTTAATGCCAGATCAAAAATATTGCAATTCGATACAAGGGTTGTTTCATTTGACAAAATAAACTTCAACAGATTCATTAAAGCTGACCATAATTCTTTCCATGCAAATTGCAATCGGATTCGACATCTTTTTTGATAACATAGTAATCGATGAATAATACCAATGCTGCGTCTGCAAAGGAAGTAAAATTCGATTATTAGTTGAAATTTTGTTATAAAGACACGGGAAGGCCAGGCATTTAACTGAACAATAACAAGTTTACAATCTTAAAATTGTTAATTGTATGATACCTTTGTGTGCTATTTGCTGCACCTCTCCACGGCTGTCTTGTGTCTCATTGACTTTTGCACTGCATAGCATAATTGTTCAAATGAGAGAGTTCGATGTGAAGTAACTTGTGAAGGTATCCTTATCTATGGTTACATATGGATGTATACATAAGAATATCATAAGTAAAAATACCTACAAGTTATTTTATATCGAACTCACACATTCGTACAATTATGCAGTGTAGTGCAGAAGTAAAAGAGACACAACACAGCCGTGGAGAGGTGCAACAAATAACACACAAAGGTATCATACACAGTTTAAAATTTTAAGATTGTAAACTTGTTATTGTTCAGTTTATCGCCTGGGCTCTTGTAATAGTGACGATAACGTTTCAGAAAAGATCGTGTGTTAGACTAACACTATCAAAACACGATTTAAACCCTTAACCTCTAACTTTTAACTGCCAATAGGCCCTCTGGCCCTCTACAGAAGAGTCTGGATGAAATGTTATTTTTCGATATTTTTATGCGAAACATTCGTTTGAATGGTGATAGAGCTTCCTTCAATTATGTGCACATTCGAATATTCTATGAAATTTATAAAATATCGTTCGATCCAGGTTCTTTTTTCTGAATAGCTAACAGGTCTATTTTCTGTCTCTTCACCTCTCTTTAAATTAAACAACTATCAGACAAATTATGTAGCGTGTGAAAGTTAGAGATGTACAGTTAATGATAAACCTACTTCATTTTTATGAAAGTAATGAAATGTGTAACAAAAGGTTTAGCATCCTTACTTGTACAAATCAAAAGGAAAACTTCTCATCATATGTGTAATTATGAACTCCACCATCAACTCTGCGAATAAAGGAAAATAAAATCGATATAACTTGAAATTAAAAGATCTGCATGCAGCATGGCTGTATAACAGGGCATCTTTGAAGAGCCTTTCAAAAAGCATAAAACTGTTTATCAAACTTATGACACATAAAGCTTGAATATATTCTGGAAGCAAATACCTTGGCAAAGCAATCAAATGAAAATTCTGTCTAGCATAGAAAATAAAAAGATTAACAACACAGTACATTCAAGTGGTCTAGAAAACTGCGGACCTGCTAAAAATAGCTTCGAAATTGATTAAAAAATGGGAAATATCAAGATGGAAAATACTTATGAAAATACTTCGAAAAATATCTTACCTAACAGCACACTGGCAAGAGGTTTCGACGTCGCTGAATCTGCTGTGCTCTTCCGATGATATAAATTCTGCAGAAAAAGAACAGTTTCCAATTCACATCAAAAGTGCCACAATTCTCTAGAGAACAATTAAGTTTCTAACGAAAAGGAGAACAAAATGAGAAACTCTCAATAGAAACTGTTGAAAACAACATGAGAGAAGTCGGTCACATGATTTAAAAAATGTACCTTTCGATGTAACGGAACGTTGAATGTGATATTTGCATCATGAAGAAATGCGCTGGAACATTGGTCCTATCAAAATAGAATAGAGAACATGATTCCCTTGAAGTGATTATCCCAAAGAGATAAACAATAGGAATTATCCAAGGAGCCATAGCAACGACTACCGAAATCTTTTCAGCTTCATTTACATTTCTATTCACCCTTTGAAAATATTAAATGCACAACATTTAACAGTTCCAAAACGGAAAAAGATTTAAAGAATTGTCTAGAAGTTGTCTAAAATTAGAAGTTGGGTGAAAATATCCACGAATAAAAATAATGTAAGAGCATTGCAAGAGTAATTTTACTTTATCGCAAATTTCACCTAACATCTGATCTATGACAGATTTAATCAATAGCTTTGAAGTAGAAGTATACCTCAACGATACAATTCAAGACCAAAAGGCATAATCTTGCAGTCGTAGCACCGTGATCAGCTACAAAAAATGATACCAAATCAAATCAAGTTTCACATCACATAAATATAATTGAAAAAACTAACCCCGATAGACTTGTTTACTATATCAAAATTGTATCAAAATTGTGCTTTGGAGAGATTGCTTCTATCAAGTAACATTGCGTTTACACGATGCCGACACATTTTTAAAAACAGTGAAAAATATGACGGGAAGGCCTCCTGTTCACATGAAAATGGCAAATTTTTCCTCATTCCATAATTTGCCAGAAAGACCAGTTGATTCGAATCTCGCTTCTAATTGGTAAAATGTCTACCAAGGATACAAGTCAACTGGGAAAACGTGTTGTATTGAGATTGATAACACTTGGGAAGCATCTTGATAAGTTCATGTTGTAAGACTAAAACTTACATCGAATATCTTGAACAGCGATTGAAGTAAATGTAAGGAAAGCAGCAAGAAGATTGTTTGATTCTGAACGATTTAAATGAGTTCCATCCGCACCCATTTCACTTCCAACTGCAAAACAAACAGAAATAAATTCTCAAATAAAATTCAAGTGGTTTAAAAGTGAACTTGGCTACTCCAATGTCTATTTATATGCTAGACTTACGAATATCGCATATCATTTCAGTAGCGTGCAATTTTCAATTGTTAAGGATATTGATGAGAAATCGAAAGAAATATAAAATTGTTTCTTACCCAATGCTATTCGTTCCACAACTGGTTCCGGTGATTTGTTTCCTGATTCATTTCCAGCTTTGTCGTTTGTCTGAAAGTTGATTAAAACAAGTAAAAAACGAAAAGCCTTCTGCAATCAGATATTCATTTACAATTGAGTAAATAACAGTCTTAAAATTCGAGGTGCAAAAGCTTATCTCAGGCTGTTAAATGAAGACAAAAGATGAGCAAAGGATGGCAAAAGATGTGGCTATTTCAAACCAGATCACAATTTCCGTAACATGTCTGGATGAATCTCTTGTTTAAAAGCATCTTTTTGAGATGATAATTATGTAAGCTGCAAGAAATTACAGGACAGCGATCATGTATGTCAACTTGTCATTATTTCTGAAAATATCACATAGCAAACTCACCATAACATGGCTCAGAACATTGAAGAAATTTCTGTTCAGATGAACTGCTTCATAAAGCGCCAACACAATGGCATCATTAGATGAGCTGCAAGGGAGAGCAATGGAATTATCAGTTACCAAGACAATGTGGGGCCTGACGCCTAACGATAATGGTACAGCTGGAAATGCAAAAATATCTCGTCTTACAATAAACGTGTCTCAGGGTCATGGGGACTTTTGATTCGGATTCTGTCATGCCTGGCCCTCTCACAGAATTCAAACAAAACAACTGCTAAGGGTCTTTATGCACAAGTGTTTAGATATTAAAGAAGATTCGCAATCGTAATCAAAATGTTGAAAAATAAACCTTGATGAAACGTGATGTCCATCTGGTCCAACAAACATGTTTCCCACCTAAGAAAGATAAAAAATCTTTTAAAAATTGATCTAAATCGAGCTTGAATTATAAACACAGATTTCAATTGGCATACCTTGCAATAGTTGACTATTGACTGACGTTTCAAATTTCGTGAAGAAGGGAGACTTTTAAGACAGCAGAAAGAGGGAAATCTCGTCCGAGTGATTGCGAAGCGGATTCCTTTTGCATATGAAATCCAACCCGCTCGTCCCTGATGATGTACAATGAAGTCACACGTAACAAGCGCAAGAACTGAGGTAAAACCGAGCAAAATGGCTTCCAGCCTGCCGTGCACATTTCGTTAAATCCTTGAACCGCTTTGGCTTCTGATTGCCCAATAGTACAACAAGGACACTGAGACAAAGGAATGATGGCTGCTATGACATTTTTTGGTACAAAGTTTAAACGGTTCATACCAGAAATTGGTAGCAAAACTATAACATTTAAACAAAAGAAAAGTTCGTTTACTTACCAAATTAGAGATTTTTTGAAAAATTCCACCAGATGTGGGTTCTTCATTGGCTTTCTTGAAAGCGTATTTCCTGTTAGAAATAAAGATAAACAAATTGCTTGAATAAATATACGGAAAATAGAACAAAAGCACAACTGTTTGTGATAAAAGGGTTTCGATTTAAAGTCTTCCTCGGTGCAAATAATATATTGATAGCTTGTGTAAGGGAGAGAATTAATGATTTTGATGTTACCAAATAAAATTGCATTAAATCTACTGTATAAAGTCATAGCTATGAAATAGGTAGCGAAAAACAAGTTAGAAGGCGAAAAGTTCCCTGTAAACACCTTCTAGCTTTTGAGTAAAATAAGAAACATATGAATGATACTTACTGATTGAAATTTGAAATTGCCTCCTTGATAACATGCCCAAATCCCTATAAGAAAAACAAACGTGACGTACGAATAGCCAGATATTTCTTCTTACACTATTCACATCAAATCGAGAAAGAACAAATACGTGGAATGTCTTAGATTATTTCCATGTAACATCTTCGCATGACAAATGCTTGTATCTGCTTGAAATAAATAGAGTTAATGATAATTCACAAAAAAAAGATGAAGAGAATGCACGAAGACCAGGATCTAAATTATCTGGCACCGTCCTTCTGGTAGTCTCCTTTAATGATTATCTTTACATAGACGGACTTTGCAAGGTTATTCTCACAGTAAAGAAAACATGAAATAGTGTGTACTTTAAATAATGACAAATTCAAATTCTTACGTTTAATGCCATTTCATCATCGAGAATGGATAGCTTGACAACATATGGATTGCTTCCCTGAAAAATAATTACCATTTTAAAATCAAACATTGTAAGATCGTTCTGAAAGTTCCATTGGTACAAATTTAGAAAACTATTTCATAGGATGAGGAATGTTTATAGCAAACAAAGGAGCATCGATGTTTGGAAAGAAAAGTTCATACTATCTTGGAAAATAGCATACCTCATGTTTTCTGTATTGAATAAGAAGAGTCAATAAGAATGCAGCCTCATATCCATGATCATTTCTCAAAACGGGGTTGGCAAGAATCTGAAACGGAAGATCAAAATAGGAATGTGAATGCTGCCAATAAATTTGCTCACAACTTTCCATGTGAATTCCCAGGTCTAACACAGTAGCAGAGCTGACTGTGGTTACCTTTATGGTATACCACTAAGGACCCCCATCATAAGGGGCCCCTAACCATGAAATTACATCATAGACATAGAGGTACAAGGGACCACAGTTCCCCTGCTTCACAAAAAGGCCCCATGGATCTCTGCTAAGCCAACAGCAAGATAATTTCTATTTTTTTCTCTTTATCTTATATTGCAAAATACAGCTAACAATAAAAGGTTCAAGTGCATCTTCAACAATATGAATTTCCCATAACTGCAAAACACATAACTTTTCTACAAGGTCATAACTACTTAAAAGTACACAAAGAAATGAATTGTTCTTACTTGTGAAATAGTCTCAAAAACACTGTTCAACATCAAGTACTCTAAAAGTGTATTTTGACTGACATTTGGCACAGCCTAAAAAGAAAATATAATGTCAGATTTTGGAATTCTTAGAATGTCAAATGGACACAGAAGTTTGCCAGATCAAAGAGGTTGAGATTTCGACAAAATGTCTGTTGATCAAAGTTATGATGAAAAGTAAAGAAAATAAAGGGATTCTTCTAAAAAGGTTCTTACCGTGACCATTATCAGCAACAATTTCAAAGTTAAATTTCGAAGACTAACTGTTGAAAAAACCAAAAAATAGTCAGTTGTCAAGGAAGTGTACAAATGCACAATAAAATAACAACACAAAGAAACGAGCTCCAAAATGTACTATGAAGATTATTGCTGAAACAATTGATTAAGGGATTCACAATATATAATTTTGCAGAGAAGTTACATTAATAAGAGGGTCATATGTGCAACAAAATATGAAATTTGATAAAACTAGAATCAAGACAAAATTATAGATAACAGTTATATATACTAAAATTAAATGAAACTCCTGCTCACCTGAAAAGTCACCAAGAAGAAATTCATTTAGACGTTCAACTAAGGCCTGTGAAAAATTGAAACATGATTTGATCAGCATGCAAGGGGCAGAAGAAAACATACTGTAAAAACACACAATAATTCAACAGCAATGTATGTCCCATGATTTAATTCTTTGCATTTATCAGTGATGAAAAGCATAATGATAGAAATCTATCAAAACTTATGAACACTTTGATGAACAATGCTCATACATCCCTGTTGGACATGGTTTAATCTATTGATGCAAGATATCAGCAAGTAGTATCAAAAGCTTGTATTTAAATTTTTGTTCATGATTTCTGCTGCCAAAGCTATATTGCACATTGGTTAACAGCTTGAATTTTGATGAAATTCAACATTAAATATGGCAACAGATTTATGAAAACAATTATTAAAAACTTGGAGTACCTGAATCTGAACTTCAGCAAGATCAAAACCAACCAAAATGTTGATGATGTCAAAACCAAAATCTGAGAAATCTTTCTTGTAATTACATCTGGTCAAGACACACAAAGTCTGAAAAGAATTTGAAAAGTTGTAAGGAAATTCTTAGGACAAACAAATGATTTTTCAAACCATAATCTTTCAACCAGTCACTTGATTTGCAGATATTACATGGCTATGGCCAAAAATTTCACAACTGAGTTTTGTGCATCAATCATTTGTTATGAAACATGAGCTATAGACCAAAAAGATAAAGAGAAGATGAGAGGAAGATAAGAAGAAGATACCTGTAATGCATTGATCACTTTGATTTGATGATCTTCTTTTAATGTTGAACAACAATTACCAAATAACTGATTGACATTCTCCTGGAAAGAATCCACTATTAAATCACACATCTTGAGTGCCAACATAAAAAAATTTGAAATTAGAAAGACTTCTAAGCTGTGCAGTTTCCAGGTGGCAATAATTATTCACAGTGAAAAACTCTACTTCACAGGGTTTACATGCTCCATGAAACATTTAATGCTTTTGAAACTATATACAATGGAATCTTTCAGTTTTATAATTCAATTGTACATTTCATATAAAAAGTCCAAAGTCACTTGAATAATTTCCACAAGAATTATGATGACTCTTGGTTTTGGCAATGGGCAACTTGCTGTAAACCTCCCTCAGTATTAGGCAGCTAACTTTTGAATTCATCACAACACAAAAAAATCTAAAGAACTATGACTGATAGAAATCTTACACAACATACCTTAACTTTATTAAGCTCTTCAACACTCAATGAATCAATCATTTCCATCAAACTTTCTGCATTTACCTGAAAAATATTAAGAAATATATTGTTCAAGAAGAGTGTAAAACGATGTATTGTCAAAAATAGCCCACTTTTTTGAAGCTTCATGTCTGTTTCACCAGAAAGAGCTTAATCAGTGTACACCACAAAATACATTTAATTATGAAATTCTGGAATTATATTTTCACATACCTTGAGCAAGAACAGTTCATGCCAGAAGTTGGAATTATCTCTTGTAACATCTTCACCCTTTGAAAGGAAGAAAAATGAAGAGAATCATCGTGGTCACAAAAACATGCCGAGTGTTGTTTAAACAGGCCCAAACACACTGAGTGAGGCAAACAAAGATGAGGTTCTGGGGGCTTGCCTCAGTGAAAATTTTTCATGACAACGCCCTTTTGATCATTGGAAAACGCCTTAATTTACGAAAATCTAGCATTGAAGGAAGCAAAGGATTGCAATTGATGGGAATCTTTCCAGAAAAATATTGAAATTTCTGAGTTGTATGATAAAAAATATTGCATTTTTAATACATTCTGCTGGTAGCTTCCTCAAATATATATGAGTTAGAATCTTTGTTTCCATGATGTTGGTTTTCATAGCCTTTTTCACTTACAAAATTAACAAACTTCAGCAAATTATTGGAGTGCTGAAGCCCCAAGCCCCAACCCCTCACTTCTGACAGGCCTGGTTTAAATGTACAATCCAACCATTGATCAGTGGCATCTTCTAGCACATTTTATCCATTAACAATAATTATTGTTATAAATGATCATCGTTATCATTTTAGTATTTTTATCAGTTTGTTTATTGCACTGAGCATTCTGAAGCATTAAACTGATACTTGAGTCCTGTTCAGTATCATGTAGATGTAGATATGCTTTCACAGTCTCATGGTCCAGGTTCAGTTTCTTTGCAAGAAAGACCCATGTGCAGCCAGCCACTTTATGTTAATTGTTACAATATCCAACACAAATTTATTCTTCGATGTAGTTGCATTTCTATCATATGCAAAACAAGAGCATGATTGTAATCTGTGGTACGCAAAGAAACCGTTTAGGTAAAGAAGGTAAAAAAACAAAAATAATGTGGGGAGACAAAGGAGGAGGAGGGTGAGAACAAGCAACCATTAATTACCTTAAAAATAGACTCATAAAAAAGCACAACTTTCCCCTTCATTGGTTTCTTGGTCTTTGGTGATGAAGGTTCTGAAAGCCATCCTGCTCCAGCCATTTCAATTTAACAGCAAAATCTTAAACATGAGATACCAGACCTGACTGCATCTCTTGTCCCTCCTCCTTTTTTCCACTCCTTGTTCAGAGCTTCCCAATCTGTCCTTTTGTTTCCACCTCGTTCTAGATCAAAGCCTCTATTTGAATTCGAATATTAAATCCAAAATGGCCGCTGTAGAAGCGTCGTGGAGATATGGCAGATATGTTTGTCAATTGCATAGACTCACTTTGCATTATTGTAGATCAGCAGGAAGTAGTAGAGGCATGAGGTAATAACCAAATATTTCTCTAAGATTGCTAATTCCTCTATATACAAATGTTTCATATGCACAAAAAACAGGCGTTGAAGATATCATCATAAAACGGGCCTAAAATTTTGGCAGATAGATGAAAGAAAAAACCAATTTTAAGACTGACTGTCGAATGGTTTTCCTGGATCATTTTCCAAATTTGGTACCAAATCAAATGCATACTAACCAAAATACACGTTTACCACTACTGCTTTACTTTAAAATTTCATTATTTTTAACCGCCTCCCATGCTGCCCCATTACATTGTCATTGTTTTGTTTTTTAATTGTGCTTCCTTTGCTTCTTCAGGGATTTCTTGGAAAAAAACGTGGTTGAATTTGCTGAAAACAATCCATCCATTTCAATTTATGTCAATGAAAGAAAAGGAAAAAATCCCAAACTGATTGCCCAATATCGTAAGTAGTATATAATACTCCTCTAAATTTTTGAAGCTGCGCTGATAATGAAAAATTTTATCTAAAATTGTATATTTTTCTGACATTCATGTTTTTTGTTGCCATAGTGAATGGAAAAGAGAATATTGTTGAAGTAAAGAACATGGATTTATCAGAGATCAGTAAAGCTTTAGAACAACTACGAAATGAAAGTGGGAAAACTTGGATAACAGACAAAGTTAGAAAAAGATGGCATACAGATAAACCTTCAATTCAAGGAACATGGAACCCACTACTCAATAAACCAGCAACTCATTATTCTAACTAGAATATTAAATTCATGTAAATATTTGTTTCTAACTATTATTTGTGAGATTTGAAATTAATTAAAAATTTGCAGAATCTATTACTACAGTACATACTGAGTATTTCTTCGTGTGAACAAAAGAAAATCATTCGCTATTTCTAAATTAAGCAATTGAGAAGTAAATCAAACCTAACTAGAAGGAATTCATTTTGTGTTGAAGTTTTTTGAATAAATGATATGTGGTAAAATTTGAAGATATTATCCAAACGAAAAATGAAATAATTTGATGGAGAGCGTGCATAGGTAAATGAGCATTTGTACCACAAAGTGAAGAATGCACAAATATTCCGCAGGAACGCGACAGCATACGTTAACTGGAAAATAAAGGAACGATTCCATTTTGCTCGGTCTAAATATTGGGCACGCGTATGAAAGTAAACAGCAATCCACTTGAAGACAATCTGTTTACATTAAAGATTCGAGTTTCTTCATTATCGTGCAGTTGTTTAAATAGTATTTGCTTATTGTAAACAAATACATAGTCCACTTGCAACCTCTTTCAACTTGTATTTGATGATCAAGACGCAATCCCTTAATTACTGTCATCGAATTTACGTCATTCCCAACGCTGTAACAATTTACAGAAAGGTTCTTCGACAGTTTTGAACAGAATTTCACCTTTCAATCAGGTCGATATTCAGATATCATACACGCAGTTCAGATATCATACACGCAGATATCATACACGCAGTTTGATACGGAAACCGCTCATAAGAAACTCAACTCTCGGGTTTCCAACAAATACGTGAACTGCAAGTAAACATATTTGTCTCAAGTTTCATTTAACTTCGGCAACTTCTGCATACACAAATACGATGGAGAAGAAAGAAGTACTCTATTCGAAAACCGAAACAGCCATGGAGAAGGCTCAAACCTTCAGATTTTACACGCAAAAAGTATCCATCTAACGTCAAAGTGACACAATTTAGAAGAAAAACTACTTGGGAGGTATCCTGGCAGTGAATTGTCAGTCAATCGATATATGTCAGCAACTGCCCAATCATCCTACAGTCACGATCATGATTCTTCGCGTGAAAAATTTTCATTTTTTAACATATTGGACCTTTCCTGTGTTGAAAAATTCAAAAATACATTTGTCTTTGTACGAAAATACCCCACACGAGATATTCGATCAAGAATAGCGTTGTTGCAAGTACAGCAATAAAAGGCGGACTGGAAACACTTCGATCATTGATTGTGTTCAGGTGTTTAACCTTCAGCGCATCAAAATTTGAGTCGAAATAAGTGACATGGAAATAAGGAGAACTCTTGATAACTTAACTAAATCTCTGTAAGAGGCATTTTCAATATATCATCTATAACAATGTTTCTGTTGTGATTATTTAAATTTTCAAGAAATTAAAGTTACATGTTCATGCTAAAGCTCTTTGTAATGAAGCATAATAATCTCTGTCCATGAATGACGAAAACCATGTTGATGGTAATCTTTTTCTTTGAAAGGCTGGCTTACTACACTCTGCATCGAGCTGCATAGGCAAAATTTCTCTGTTAGAGAGGTTACCTTACAGTAGTCGCCTAACCCGAATCAAAGAATACAACTGATTTTTTTGTCATTTTCAACTTGTACATCTTTGTTAGTAACATCGTCTTCCTGCTGATATGACATTTCATTTCGATTTTCTTCAGTTTTTGCAAATCTTTGCCTTACAGCTTTCTCGTGTGCCATCCTTCTTCGCATTTCTGCTTCCATCTTTATTCGTCTCCATTTTGCACGTCTATTTTGAAACCAAGTTTTCACCTGTTGGAGGAAAGAAAAGCATACAAATTGTTATCTCAGATCGCTTCTTCCGGGAAAGTGAAAAGCCTATTTCTAAATAGCGTACGAAAAACCGTGCCCTGTTTCTGTTTTTGCTGTGGAGGAGCCGTGGCTTTTATTGTCTTGGTTCTTACACAGTTGCATAGGTCAGGCTTCAACTTAGAATTTGAGAGCTCGTTTGAGTCAATCTGACAGGCGGTTACTGATTTACGGTTGACGGAAGGTAAAATAAGTGTTCAAGCAATATCAGAATGAAACTATGTTTTGAAGAAATGGTTTTCCATGGTATTCGAACTTTCTCTGCATTCTTTTGAAAGGGTTAACAGTGTTGTGTTGAGAAATACAACAACATCAACCCTTACCTGGCGTTCTGAAAGATGTAGAAATCTTGATAACTGTTTCCTTTCTTGTGGAGATATATATTTCTGAATACTGAAGATCCGTTCCAATTCAACTGACTGAACATGCGAAAATCTCACTTGGCCTCCTTTTCGCTTTGAATCATTATGATCATCAATGTCTATTGTTTGCTTACTGCTATATCCAATCGAGGCTGTAACATCTGTAAGGTAAAAATACATCATAAGGTAAGAGAAGATATGATGACATAATGTGGCACCTACTATATAAATATATGTATGGGTACCATTTCAGCACTTCGCAGAAACCATACGTTCTTTCATGCGCGTTTTAAGGTATTTGAAATCAGCTAATAAAGTGGCTTAGCTGTCGTCAAGCTTTCCATGAACGAATACTGGAAGAGAAACCCAGTTAATTGAATTCTTGTCGCTATTTTTCACACGCGCCTTGTTTTCCGCAACAACTATTTTTATGGTTTTGACTATTCAGCTAACGTTTGATTGGTCAGGAATCAATATTTACCAGCGCATTATTAAATGAAGCATGCCAGCTTGTAAAAATTTGCATTCGTAGTCTCGTTTTGACGTTTCGATTCCTTAATTTCTCAAATAATAAACAAATAACGGAAACATAGATAAACATTTTGATAACACCATTTTGTGGCTCTAGTCACATTCAACAATAGATAATTGATATCTCTCAATGTATCTCTCCGTGTAAACATTTGTGGAACGCCCTACAAACCCAGGCGCCAGTTCATGTTTTGACCGACGGCGGAGGAAGCTCCTCCGTTCGGCCACTCTGCTTCTCGTCTATATGTTTGCCTTTGCGGCATACTTTTTGAAAACTAGTGATGAAGTATTTGCCATATTCAAAACATTCCTAAACTCTGATTTGTACGTGCGGCAAAAACATTAGTACTACAGTTTTGACTGTGTTAACTATAAGACAAAACAGACCGTGTTAATTTCCTTGCGCTGCGCTGCTGGACCCGTTTTAACGCGAGGAAGGCTCTGGAAGGGAAAAATTCTCTAAATTTTTATTAGCAAAATGCAAAGCTGATATTTTTCCGCCAACCACGTGGGTGTGGTGTCCATGGTGTGATTGTTAGGCCAACAAAAATGTACCGTACTTCAACAGGAAAGTGCAGTATTAGAGTTCAAGAAAAAGTACCAATGTGTGTCTTTCAAGTTCAGAATGTCATTGTTACGTCACTTTGGTTAGATAAAGGTTGAAGAAATCTCACCCTCTCCATGTACAGTAGGTCCTTTTAATCAGGATTTTATCATATGTAGGATCAAACCATACAACAAAAAACCCAAGCTGAAAGTTAACTTAACTTGCAAGGCTCTTGCCTCATATGAATAGTGACAGACCTATATCATCAACAGAAAGGTATAGACAAAAGTACACAGAGTAATTAAGATTGATACCTCTTTCTCCAATACATCGAAATAATCCAAGGTTGTATGCAATCGGAGAACTGCCTTGAATATACCCCGGATCATGAGTACCTCTAATTGCAGGTGGAGGGAGTGCCAAATATTTTGGAACATTTCTTGGCACACACATATCATAATGTTGGTCATGTTGCAAGGTGGGGTTCGTTGGAATGGGGCAAATCGGATGACGACAAATTGGATAAGGATTCAAAGGTCGATATAATCGAAATGGGCTTCTCTGTTTTGATGAAATTTGCTTGCAGTTATCTTCAGAACACGGTGATTGAGGACTACAACAACATGATCTTTTGATGTCATCTTTATCATCTTTTGTATCATCTTTCTTGAGAATTTGCTCGATACTAAATGAAAAGGTTTGTTTTCTTGAATCTCCTGAGAAGTCATTCGTCCTTTTTCTATCCATTTCTGTTAATAATTTTTGTCAGCTTGTAAAATGTCCTGAAATTAACAAGATAGCTATTACCATAAAATTACGCTTGCTAAACTGTGAAAGAGAGGGAGACACAAACTCTACAAACAAAAACTAACACTACTAGCTGACAAGAACTACCACGTAGATTATTAAGATGTCCGACAAAATCTCAAATTGATGCCAAGATAATTTCAAAAGTTTATTTCATCGAATCTCAACTATATTTCAAACGCATTCTTCCTCCATTCTTACCAAACGTACTGCGTTGCCGAAAATGCTATGAAGGAGCAAAAGCATACCGCCTCTCTGTAGCTTCGAGTTGTTTAGAACAATCATATTGGTGGAGTACAACTGGCAAAAACTTTATGTCCATCAAACATGAGATATGAAAAAAGGGAGTGAACAGACCAACAATCAGGCGGAGTGGGTTCGAATCCTGGTAGGACCCCACCACATTAGCGTGATGACAAGGAGTCGCGGACTCGATTAGGTCTGCCCTATTTCTGCGATCCCAGCGCTTGGCGCTGAAAAACGCAACTTCACCTTCACCTTTTTCACCAACATTGGTAAAATACTACAAGGATAAACAAGTAAATAAAGAAATATATATAAGCATTACATCTTACTTTATTACTTGTTTATCTTAACAGCTAAATGATACATTTGAAGATGTACACTACTTATCTACATAGAACTGAAGAACAATGGGGAAAAATATCAGCAAAGGGAATGAAGAGAATTACAACAGCTAACTACTTTTTAAACAGTAAATAAGAAATTAATGTAAAATAAAGAAAGAAGAAATAAAACTGGATGAAACGAAGATGAAATGAAAAAGATACCTTCTGTTACTCTGTCTTCTTTGATTTCCTTGTTTTATTGCGTCTTTTCCAGCTCAAAATCAAAATCACTCGCTTCGTCTTTCTTGCGCGGGCAGACAGACACTCGAAGAGTTTGAGATGCAGGAAATGCAATAGCCTTGACAGTCAACCGATATACATATGATCTGTTTCTCGTTCCAGACCTCCTTATCAACATGTCTCGCACGGACAATTACCATGGAGACAAGACTGTGACGAGCGATTGCTGTGTCCTTGTAAAAGTTGTGCGGTACAGAGTTTGTGGGGAAAATGTTCAAATGCAATTAATTATCAATTATTGTGTGCGATGGATTCTTGTTGACATTCAAACTTTCTTCTGTGTAAATAAAAAACGACAGAGCGAAAACGAAGTCTTTTGGTAAATCACAGACATATTCTACTAACTAATTTGAGGGTTATCAAAAAAGCGCTGCAATGAAAAAGTTGAATGATCTGTTTAAACATTTACTTATCATTGTCCAGCTGATAACATAACTCTTTATTAAATAGCTTCGCAAATAACATTTATACATTATTCAAGCTGTTCAGATGAAGTACACTTTGAAGACCGCGTGTTGGCTCCTTGGCCATGCGCCTTCTCAGCACTAATCAGTTAAGTCTTCGCATTTTCAGCTGCAATACTTAAACCCAATTTCATATCTTTCGATGGTTTGAATGGCTTGACAGGAACTTTACGTACTTTTGTATATTTCTGCAATGAGTTTTCTGATATCTTGAATGTTTTCAGAAATATTGCGTTTCTATTGATTCAAAAAGACGTCAACAAAAGTTCTGAAAAATTTTTAATCATTATAGCTTCTTAATAAATTGTGGGAAAATTGGTAGAATCTTCAGGAAAACCATAAACATATTTGTTATAACAAACTAAGAATTTGGGCAAGTACTGAAAGTTTCTTAAAATTATCAGATTTTGAGTACTCAGGGTTTCTTACGAGTTTCTTAAAGGTTCCATAACAATCTTCATGTTCACTTATCTTTAAAGCCAGTAAAAAAAAAACTTTTCAAAACAATGTTTTTTGACAACTTTCCGATGTTTAGACATCACTCAAGTACATTCCGAGTAATGAGATACAGGAAACAACTGAGATAAAGTAAAAATATTTTCAGAATTTCCTTTATAAAAATAAATTGTTTCTTAAGTTATATTTTCCCAGTACTGGAGTTACCTAATTGTTTGGCGATCTGAGACTTGAGTTTCTTATAAGCATTTTCTTATAAAAAAATACGTGCGATTTATAAAGGCCTATGATCTGACGGTTGGTTAAAATCTGTCGCTTTTCTGGATTACAATTTAGCAATTTAATGACGTCACTGGCTAAAACTTGTTAAAAAGAAAGAAACGCTGTTATCTAAAAAATATGCAAAATATAAACAAGGTGCACACGACAATGCCCCCCCCCAATAGACAGAACTGCGTTCGTCAAAAATGCATACTGTATGATTATACCACTGCACTTAGAGTTCATTGTAAATCATACAATCCAAAGTGAGATGATTAAAAACGTCTGTTTCTTAGATTTCAGTTTTGCTTTCGATTCGCCATTCGGTACCGTATATGAAACACCGCCGTACCTTCTGATGATCAATTTAAAAAACTGTTCTTTCTCACACCAAAGCATATAAGGAGACATTGATGACAGCGGGACCACCAAACAAGAAATATGTCACATGTAACAGTCAAATAATCCTTTAAAAATTATCATGTGCAAACAGTTTACAGTTATACAGAAATCATGCAATTAATATTGTCAACCCGAGATTGTCAAGGCAATTTTTTGATACCTTATTTCCTCGCTCTGTTTTGCCTCTGCGGTGGAACAAAAGCTTCCGTTTTGCTCTGGCTAGCCTCTGGCTCTTTCCCTATAAAGATCCGACAAACGGCCTACAAAGTTTTCTTCTCAATTCAAGTAACAAACGCTTTGTTTGATCAGGCTGTAAAATCAAGTTGTTCTTTGTCATGGATACTGGTTTATCTTCGCGCCTTCTTCGCCGGATGGGTCAAATATACATTTGACGATGATAAGCCTAACATTGAACAATCTTGGCAACTCCTTTTATTAAACAAAGCACGCGATAGGTTTTTGAAAAGCCTCATTGTTTCCAGATTGTATTGCGGGCATGTTAACGCTGAAAAGTAATTTGGCGCACAGTAAGAATTGTTTCCAATTACATACAAGCATGAACATTAAACAACTTCTGTGTGGATCTATCATGAAATGCATCTTGGGATAGTCGGCAGTTAAGTTAATAGACGATTATGCTAAAGATGCATTGCGTCCTTTAATCGAATTCCTATAGAATCGAAAATATTCGTTATTGGAACACAATGCATTTAACCTGTATACTTTGTAAGGTTTTACGTGGACGGTCAATTGAAAATCAGCCGCTACGCTAAAGGATCTCACTCCAACTGGACTTCTCCAATATAAATTGAAAATATGACAAAAATCCTGGATAAAGATATGAAATACGAGCAATTCCAATTTAGGTCAAATAAATTTCCACCTGCATCTAATTTCAAGTTTTTTTTGAATCCCTTTCCTGCAAGAAATTGATAATTTATTAACATCAGTTCAAAATTCTTAACTAACAATTGTCCAAACCTTTGCACATTATTTCGGATACAGTCGGATACAGAGTAATTACGTAGATTACGTGAAGAATCACGAAGCAAGATGGCGGATGGCGCGACAAAACAAAGACCGGAAGATGCATTTTACCCAAGGAACAAGCATTTCGATATATTTACATTCATTTTCAAGAATTTAAATTTAGCAAATAGTTGGGATTTTATCAAGAATGGGCGAGGCGATTGTTCAAATACGTGATAACAATGAAATATTTCAATGGCGTCAATAAAAAATATACCAAACAATAGCTTACACTTCGATCGGTTTTTGTCTGGCAGCAAGGTTTAGAGATATTGAGAGACAACGTATAGAGACAAGTCCGGATGCTAGACGTATTGATTTCTCTGATAAAAGCCAATACGAGTTGGACAGATTAACCAATGAAATATCGCAGAAACACGGCTCCCTATTTACATCAATCGATCCGATGCCAAACCAGATATGACGTATTGCATAAAAATCTTTGACAAGTCATTTTGTGTCTTTGATATGTCAATCAAAATCGTGAGAAAATCGATTACTTAATAATTTTTTGTAATCATTCTTTGTAATCATTATGAATTTGAATCATTTTGAAAATGACAGATTTTCAGGCGCTGTTTTCGAGATTTATCAAGAAAGTTCCACATTGGCATCAGAAAACGAAACAAGAAAAATGAATCAGTTTGAGTCAATTTTTCTAGCCAAAGCCTAACATAAAAAGTTCTGTAGCAAAAATCTATCGTCTCGAGAGACAGTAAACTTTTTTAAATTCTTTATTGCAAAATTCTGTATATTTCAAACCATGCGGAAGATCTGTAGTCAGTGATAGATAGGACAGTGGGAAGTTATCCCTGAAGTGTTCACAGGAAGTTCACAGCATTCCATACAAAAATTTTGGTTGAGTGTGGCTCGTGAAAATTGGAAGAAAATTCAGACAAACTCTTTTCAAGTTAAATATTCATAGCATCCATAATAATGAACCAGAACGAGATGCAAAATAAGTCATAGAAAGCGAGACTTTTTTAGCGAAATGCAATTAAGACGAGTCAGAGAAAATGTTTACAGAATGATTTGCAGCAGCGAATGACTTGGAACTAAAATTGAAAGAAACAAAAAAGCTTCAACGAAATGGCAAATGTTGTTTGGGAAGATTCGTAGCCAGAAGAAAGCGTTTAATGACTGTAATAAGACGGACTAAGTTTGAAGTAAAACAAGAGCACGCATGCAATGATGACATCACACGTTAATGATACTTCATGATACTGTTGATCTTAATATCATTTGGCTAACACCAATGAATAAAAAGAGTTTAGCGGAACTGTGTTCTGTAAAAGATATGATCAAGGAGAGATAACAGAAATGTAAACACTTGAATAAGAACGATTGTAAAGCACATTGCTGCAATTCGATTGAAATAACAGCTGATAAAAGTAGAACTCCAATTTACACATGACTGTATTTACTTAAATGATATGGCGCTTATGATTTAGCAATAAAATCCTATGATTGCTTCTTAAAGGGACCCTGATTCATAACCAGTAGAGTAAAGAGGATCATTTCCAAATGTATAATTGATCTTCAAGAATAGTTTGCAGGCACATGCAATGAAGGGTCCTTAAACCAATACTTCTTACATGAATAATCAAAGTTACCCTGAAGCGTGGGTTTTCATCTCCAAACAGCTCTTTATTTGGTGCGTTTTCAATGCGTTCCATTAACGAAATAGGTCAAAGGTCCCTTCTGGAACACACGTTTGTACAATATTGGTTTCGTAATTCGACGTCAGTCATCTGCCTCGAGTTTTTATTTGAACAGACGTTTTCAGATAGATGGCATCGCCCCATAAATGTTGGTTAGAACAAACACCTTTTGTTTGAAAAATAGAAATAAGCAACACTCCTCGACTGCAGCGATTGCTTCACTCCCATATTTTCTGGCACAGTGTCCATCACTTCAATTAACATAACTATCCATGATAGCATTGAAACAAAATATTTCTTGTGAGAAAGCAAAACTTCTATATCATCTAATATAGCATTAGAATGAATATTTCCTCTATTTGCGAGAAAATGTTTAATATATATACATATATATGACAAGAAAGAGATAATCAATTTTGCACGCTGACCAAAGAATAATCTTCTCATTCAATTTACTTTCACAAAGGCTATTTCCAAAAATATTATGATATGTAATTTGCAATGTACTACACACAAATAAAAAGAAAAATATTCGGAACGCAAAAGAAATATAAGTATGGCAAATCCCATGAGAACCATTACATATTATAAGGAGGAAATGTCCATGAGCAAACATGGTTCACTTCACAGGCTGCATCGCATGTGGCTTTATTCATTTAAGAATTTATCATTGCAGTAACACAAAATTGAATTTGAGTCCATAATATCAGCGTTTTATGACAACCAAATTCATACTCAAAAGCAGGGTACCTTGATCTTGGAGAACAACCACATCCAAATACAGGAGGCGAATTTCTCTCTTATCTCAATTTGCTCATTGATTTTTCACTGTTATCTAATCTTCATATTCCGGATGCTTCTCTAAGTAAAGCCTGCATGAAATGAAAAGATCACATTTCTATTAAACATGCAGGGATATGAGTCTTGTAAATGAATCTGTTATGATATGAATCTGGGATATGAATCTGTTACATCATGTTCATGTTTACATACGCTACCATTGTAAAGTTCCAGCTTTATACTTTTATAAAAACCGTGTGCACATACACTGGGCATGGTAAACCAGAAAGTTCCAACATTTGTAAATGAGCATGAGTATTGACTGGACTTGAATGAATCTAGTTATACATAATACCCGAATCAGTTGCAACCACGGGCGCTTCGTTTAGGAAATAAACCTATAATTTCAATCTCATAAAAACGTGAGGAAATTACAAAAATCAAGCAGAGCTCCAAATATTCAGATCCATTCATTTTTTTTGTACACTTGATCATACGAACTTTCAAAAAGACAAGCATTTTCTGACCCACCTATTATTTTGATAATTAGCACAGGGCTCACAGGGAATGAATATATTGCACATGAGTAGGATAAAATTACATAAACATTAACCAAAACAAAAACGAAAAGGAATATTTACCTTCGAGCTTGTTCTATCATATTTCTTTTTCTCTCGTGAAATGAAAGTCCAATATTCATATTTGATATGTTATAGCTTCTACTTGATGTCTAAGAAAGATCAGATAACAAAATTTTAGAGCAGAGAATGATGAAGGACTGAGGTAAAAATATCGAAGGCATTAAGTGCTAAGTAGGCCTGTTTCATTTGTTATAGGTCAAGAGATCGTCTATAATCCTAAAAATCACCTGACCTAAACAATTTCAAAATTAGTTTTAAAAATGAGCTGGAGAATGTGGATAGCTAAAGACAATTTTCAACATGAGAGAGCCAGGAAGTTAATGCTTAACACCTGCAGTATCTGTACATACTTCGAAGTTAGCGTTTTAGTCGCCTTGTTTCTTTTGCAAAGCAAAGAATGATTTTAAATTGATGAAACAACTGAGTTGAAAACAGTCCAGGCTCCATGGCTGTGCATCAGAGGAATGTTTTGCTCGCAAAAGTCACATTTGAAGAAGGGTTAAGTAATTCTTATAGGAAACTGGCTAAATTGTGGGTTACTTTGGCAACAGCAACTGGTATATACATTTGCAGGCTTTAAGCAACGCGAGGAGTTCGAAAAATCTGGTAATTTGACTTGATAAGATGAAGAAGGCATATACGAAGAAAATGGCATCTGGAGAAGGCTTATTATAAACAAAACAGCTGCATACTTTGTATAAGCAAGGATAAAGGTATTTTGGGGAAACATACTCTACCTTAATACAGTTTAAATTCAAATGTGATATTACTAATCCTGCAATTATTTCGGTTGCAATTATTCGGTACTCAGTTTAAAATTCAGTGCCATCTGCTCTTCAATAGATACACAGATTAAACTTTCCAATTTTTGATCGCTCTTTAATTTGATGTAGTTATGAATTAATATCGTTAGAAGAGCGAATTCAAATGTAATGGAACTTAAAGTCATTAAAAATTAAATGTAACAGATAAAAAGTACTGGAAAACCATTGAATTAAATTAACAGCCAATTCAGCTCTATTTTAAATACATTTCGTTTATGCTTTTCAAATAATGAGGAAATCTTTAATGTTTGAGCTTTCCTTAATTGTAATTTATCAGCAAAATTGGCGGGATTGAATAAAAGAAAGATTCTTATCAAGAAATTTTTCATTTCGAACTCCTTTTACCGACGATTTAAGGTTACACTATCTTTTTTATCAACTTAGAGCTTTTAAGAGGCAATTCTTTTAAGTATGAAAATCACTTGTTGGTTAGTAACAAGATAAGGAAAATGCTGAAATGGTTGAATTGAAATTCGCCATTGCAACAGAAATTCAGATTGATAAATCAGTTTACAAAACTGTGTTAAGAAAAGTTTTGAGACCACCAGAAGAAGTTTTTCAAACCACAAAATTAATCATACAGTTTCACATTCATGAAGCAACCTGGCACACTTCATTTGACCATCTAAATAGCATGAACAAAAAAGGAATTACATCATCACAAATTACAGAGCAGTTCCTTGGTAACTTAAAATCCCTGAGTTCGGCAGATTTCGTTTCAGAATTCATAAGATCTTATTTTTCAAAGTCAAAAAAAACAAAAGACACGAGCTTGAGGAAATTCTCACGAACGAAAATTGTGTTAATTCATCAATTACCGATATCGTACCTCTCTCTACGATTCTCTTTGCTTAAAGACCTTCGGTGGCTCATTGCTGAGGATTAGAAGAAAGCCCCCACTGCCATTTCAACTCAAAGACATCGAACTTTTCTCCAAGAAGAGAGGCATACAAAATCCCTGATGAGGTGAGACGCTGTACCCCAACAGGCGAAAAATCTAAGACCTTTTTGCGAAAAACGCCATTCCTATACATCGAAAATTCAATCTAAAAAGTAAAACTCCGAAGCACTGCAAAATGTATCTGCAAGCATTGCTTGCCTTACCCTGGGTACAACACTCGCTTAAAAACATGAATAACGTAATATGTCGAAATTTAGGATAAGAAGAGCAAAGAATAACAACAAAGATAAGGTCATGAATAATACGAAATCAAAAAGTAAATTACCTTTGATTTTCCACTGCCTTGTTCACTTTCTAGCTGTTGCTTCCTTTCAGCTTCCGATTCTTCCGTCGTCAATGGAACATAAGACACTCTTCCCTCAAGAATGTTTGTCAATGTCAAATCCACTGATTTCGATCTTACTGAAAGTAAGGCAGCGAAAGTTAACAATTAATGCTGGTAAAGTAAATTATACTTTAAATCACAGTAAGATCATTACCATAAGTTACAACAAACGTTACAACTAAAGTAACATGAGGTTATATCATGTGGATATAATCTACGTTACCATCACAGTTACCATCAAAGTTACCATCTAAGTTACTATCTAAGTTACCATATAAGGTACCATTCAAGTTACCATCTAAGTTACCATGTGAATTACCACCAAAGTTACCATTCACGTTACCATCAAAGTTACCATTCAAGTTACCATCAAAGTTACAATCAAAAGCTGCCATCGAAGTTACCATTAAAGTTACCAGTAAATTAACCATCAAAGTTACCATTCAAGTTACCATTAAAGTTACCATCACAGTTACCATCTAAGGTACCATTCAAGTTACCATCAAAGTTACCATTCAAGTTACCATTCAAGTTACCATCAAAATTACCATCAAAGTTACCATCAAAGTTACCATCAAAGTTACAATCAAATCACCATTCAAGTTACCATTCAAGTTACCATCAAAGTTACAATCAAAAGCTGCCATCGAAGTTACCATTAAAGTTACCAGTAAATTAACCATCAAAGTTACCATTCAAGTTACCATTAAAGTTACCATCACAGTTACCATCTAAGGTACCATTCAAGTTACCATCAAAGTTACCATTCAAGTTACCATTCAAGTTACCATCAAAATTACCATCAAAGTTACCATCAAAGTTACAATCAAATCACCATTCAAGTTACCATTCAAGTTACCATCAAAATTACCATCAAAGTTACCATCAAAGTTACAATCAAATCACCATTCAAGTTACCGTAAAAGCTGCAATTACAATTAAAAAAATTATTACTTTGCTTTCCTTCATTTAAAAAGAGTTTATTTGTGTCACAAGAATATTTTACAACAATGAAATTCACTGCAGAACACTTGCTCTTCCGTGAAAGATTCTAATTCAAAGCACATCCTGTCTGTTTGAGGAGAGCTTATGGCCAGGCCTGGTGATTCTTTTATGTTATTTACAGATATATTAAACTGCACTAATTTATGCATATGAACTAACCAAGATCCTTGCGAATGGCATCTTTTGGAACTTGAGGCAAAACATCTTTTACTTGTTTTACCATCCTATCCAATTTTGAGGTTGAATTTGCAGTATTTGATGAAATTATCTGATGTGTAGTTTGTTGTCTCTGCTGAAATATTTCTGAAAGAGCAAATTGCAAACAACTTCGATAAATACAGTCAGACAGCAGTAATTAATTGATCAGTATTAACTATAATGACAATGCAGCAAAAGTCCACAAGAGAAGCCTTACCTTTGCCAAGAACTAGCTACTTTGGTTCTTATGTAAAGGATAACATTCATGAATCCAGGCTAAAGGTCAAATCAGCTTTACTGGTCTCGAGGTGGGCAAAGCCTTTCGCTGCTTGAGGCATCCTTCCAATGGTATTGGATAGTAAATATTACGTAGTGTAGCTTGTACTATGTATTGTGAGTTTTCAATGGAATATATACACAAAATCCGGCTTAAGACGATGTAATATGAAGTATTTGCAGAAAGTTGCAAATCTTAATCAAGATAAAAGTAAGGAGGACGCAACTAACCTCGCTGATCATGTTTTAATTTTTTAATATATTCATTTTTGTCTCGGATATCAAATTGACTTTGCTGAAGATTTAATGCATTTGACATTTCCTGTAAAAAAATTAGCAATAAATCAGCTTTATTAATTTTGAAATAGGCTTTTCACTCAGGGCAACATAATAGCCAAGAATGTCAACAATTTTTCAACACAAGCTTCAAGTTTAAGATTTTGGACTAACTGACAGCTTTAACGAGGAGGAATATGATGATGGTCATTTTAAAAAAGAGATAGTTTCATGGTTTAAAATTTGACGAGAATTACAGTAATTATGCCATTTTCAAGTCCCTATCAAGAACAATCCAGTGATACTTATCCAGAAGTAAACATATCATTATTAGGGCACAAACAATCTAACTGAAGGTTTTTTGAGAAAGTTATGCACCATGGAGTTATCTTAGTTTGCATATTTTATCAAAAGTAATAAGTTTCACCTTATTAACTGATTTTGCAAATTCTTCGCTAGGAGCTGTTTCTTGCTTTTCCAGTACATCAAGGTATCTGCCAATAAACACATGTATTTAAAAAAAGGAGAATCGATCCATCATTATAGTAGTCATTGCCATTTGCTTGTCAAGGTATCGTCCAGGTAGTGCTGTACAACAATTTGTACCTCTTGGAAATGTTTTATATTATGAAAATAAAAAATAATTACAGTACATAATCTTGCAGCCATTATGTACAGAACGAGAGACTCTCCCTGGCATTTTAAGAGCCCTTGTTTTAACAAAGGACATCCATACACAAAAGTAAATAAAAATGCATTTTAAAACTTTGAACAGACAGTACCTGACTTCATATATCGTGTATGGAACAAAGAACATCCAAAACAGGTCACTCCAAAACCCACTTTCTAATGTGGACTGAAAAAAAGAAAAAATATGAATACAATAAAACTTAATCAGGAAAAAGTTGAAGATCCTATCGTATTTTGTTTCATCAAAAATGGCATAATAATAGTGCTTTATGTTCAAAAGAAATTCTTTCAGGCTTTATTCCTGACCTTTAGACAACAGCAAATCCTAAAAAAGCCTCAATATACAATATGAAACATACAATTGCCTCGCACCTTGGCTAAAATTATGTCAGTAAAACTACAAGAATAAAAAATAAGAAAAAAGCTTTTGCTTTCATAATCTGAATACTATAAAAGCCCTTTTGTGGATAACTGATTCAAGACATCTTGCATTGTACAGTAGAATGTAGAGGTAGCATGTATTATAATTTTTTATATGGATAAAGAAAGACATCTTGCACAATCTGCATCATAAAGGAATATCTCGGAAGGCCTTGATTAGCTTTACTGCAACTACTTTCTAATTCAGCCTATGTATAATGAATAAATGATGGTGATGATCTGAAACTAATTGCACCCATTGAAACAGATAAGGTAAATTAATTTCTTACCAAACTAACATCTAAAATGGGTGGTCTTCTTGCTTTTAATAGAACCTGCATCAAAAAGCAAAAACAGAAAAAGAATAAAGATGAAACAAAGGTATAGATGGCTTTCAAAAGAAATTAGCAGGCAAATAATTCATTGTAATAATAATTTTGAAGACAATATAAAGTTATGTGATATGTTCAGGAAATTGAAGCTTGAAAGTGTCATGACGAATAGTTTCATTTTGACCCTCAGAATGACATGATAAAAAAGACAGCAAAGTTGTAATTATTAGATGAATCCAAGTAGAAACTATTGACAAATCCATGTTAGTGACAAAATCCAGTAGTAAAGACAATCAGCACTGTAATCATTTTGTTTAATGCCTTAGCTAAAGATGTCACTCAGTGTAATTCAAACCCTTCACCAACAAATGTTTTCTGAACTATTATTAAATGGTTTATGAGTGGGATATCTTTACATCTTTTCTGAAAATCATACAAAATATAGCGTCAAAAAGAAATTTCCAAAATCTATAATGTGTTATACTGTATACAGTGCTTAGACATACAACAAAAGTTCCCTTGTTGATATGTAAATTTCACAAAAAAATAACTCACTGGTTGATATTCTTTGTTGAACTGAAAAGGCCACAAACTATAGGTAGAAAAAAGGAGCAAACAAAATTTGAACTTGAATCATACTGTTGAAAACTTGAATTTACACAACTTCAGTTGAATGAAAGTTTGAATTGAAATATTCTAATATCATTAAAAGCGGCAGTTTCCCATTGTGCAATGATTGTATTAAAACTTGATAACTATTTACAGCACATTTGCTCATTCTGCTTAATGTTTGCAATTAAGTATTCAAAGTTCTTCAGTTTAAATGGAAAATAAAAAATGATTACCTGAATTTTAGAAGCGATATCTTTCCATTTGTAGTTGATTCTTCAGGCAAGACCAGCAATGGTATCTTTGTGTCTGAAAATGATACATTAACTAATTAATAAAAAATTAATGAGATCCTTAGAGATCAAGTTAATTGTGTATAAATTGGTGAAACTGCTTTTGTTTCCTGGTATTACTATGAATATTTAATGAGATTACTAAATTCATACCTATTCACAACATGTTTATCAGAAGAAAATATGTATATATATATACATATGTATAATTTTGCCACAATTACAATAAAAGATAAAAAATATATAGATACAATAAAATGCAATGATATACAATGAATAAATACAAATTCATTGTTGTCAAGGATAACATGAAAATTTTGAGGTGACCATTCTTCTATAACTAAAGAAAAAACAAAAGATACACAATAAAGTTTTGTACTTTCAAACAATATGGATATAAAGAATATTGGCCATTGCTTCCAACATGTAAATTTACCTAAACTCTGAAAATATTCATTGACATTTTGTGTCATTTCCGCTGATGTATTTCCAAAATCATGATATCCCAACAACCAGTTGATGAAAAATGGCAGCTTTGGGCTCCTTGAAACCTAAATTGATGCAAAATAATTTTTATTACCAAAGTGAAAGGACTGAATTATAGAAATGCATATAATGAATGATCTGTCAGCAAAGCATAAATCTGTCCACCAGACATAATGTCGTACAATTTCTGACATATCAGGAAGAATTTTTTGGAGAATTTCAAATGATACTTATCTTGGTGTTGATGCTATCTTCCTTCTAAGACAAAAGGTTGTCAGGTTTAAAGTTAGCTATCATCCGATATGGAGTGTAATAAAAGACATAGTTGGCAAAGCTATTCAAGGAAATTCAAAGATCATTTCTACTCTAACACAATAAAAATAAAAAATATTTTCAGAAATGGCCTTTCCTTGGTTCGGAATCATAGGATCGATAACTTAATTATGCATTTCTCATGAATAATTTTGATGTAAAATCCCACACATGTAACTTTTAATTAGCTATCAACCAGACATACTGTTTCAAAATGTCCCTAAAAATTGAGAATTGTGGCCTTGTCGCATCAATTTTATAGCAATAACATGGATTTGTCTTTAAGAATGTCTTAATAACTGGAATGTCAACTTTTACACTGATTTGTCTTGTCTGAAATGATCCTCAAAATGCTTTTGTTGTAGTGATACCATCATTAGAATGAATGAAAAAGAAATTTACCAAGACATGAGGTTCAACAGCTTCCAATGCCAAACAATCCAACTCTGATATATTGTTGGATACCAAAATCTGGATGAAAAAAACTGAAATTATTGAAGATTTGAAATGGTCCATAATTCTTGTTAATATTCCTTTACAATTCAAAGAAAGAAAACCAAATGAACAAAATATGTAGTGGTATGTTGAAAGGATCACTGTCGTCAAACAGCTTTCTAACTTCAGCAAGTTCCTTTTCCTTTAAAATTTAATACCTTTGATCCAGATGTTGATTTCTCTTTATTTTTCACAGATATTGCTATTCCCAAAATGCAGCCACATATTCTGAGGATTAATCTGAAACAAATGGGTTAAAGGTAAACAATTAAACAGCTTGAATAATTTTATGGCAATATCACAGAAGAAAATCTTGCTGAAATAAAACATTGTATACAAAGTTATTGTGGCATATTCAGAGCTCAGCAGGGGTGATGCCAGAAATGTTCCAACAGAGGGGCTGGAGCTTCTGGTAGGGGGCTAAAAATGAGAGCAGAAATGACAGAAGCAGCACCACATTCGACATAGCCACTTGCAAATTTTATTGTTACCTTTTAATATTTTTGTTCTTCTGTTAACAGTTGGTATGTTAAACCCTAATTGTAGTTCTTTTCTTTCTTATTAGTAGCTTAGTCTTTTAGTCATGTACCATAGGTATAGTGCTGTACTAAAAAAATATGCAGTTTCTGCATGTTATTTTGCCACATTTGCTCTGACAAGTACCTAAAACTTCAGATGGGTGCTAGATGGTTCTGTAGCCCCCTAGTCATCACTTGGCACCACCACTGGAAGTCAGCCAAAGCAATCATTCTAAAACTTGAGGATGTCTCCCCAATATTTCAGTGCCTTTTATTTAGAATGCATGATATAAAATAACAAGATATTCTTACTGTCTAACAATAGATCCTTTGGGTAGCAAACTGAGCATGATGCCAAGCTGAACACAAAACAAGAGACGGAATAGGCAGATGAATACACCAAGTGGAGAATACAGCAAAAGAAGTAGCAGTGATGCACCATTTGGTAATCTAAATAGAAAATAATTACACAGTCAATTTCAATTTCAATCCAGCAGCTCTTTGGCCTTGATTTTCTATGTCATACAGCCAGAGAAACTCGCCCAAACAGGAGACCCGTCTCCTGAACGGGAGACCGTCTCCTGAACGGGAGACAAATCTTTGAAAATTGTCGATTTTAAGTCTCCTAAACAAGAGACAAATTCAAAAAATCAAGTTTTGACAATGAAGGAGTCTCCGGGGCGGTTTCACGTGTCAATTTTTGAAATCTACGCCTCAAAACATGGGGCTTTACGAAGAAAACTTGATGTCACCGTGTTCTATTTCCTCAAAATGAAAGTTAATCTTCTATGACATCATCTCCATTGTCTTCCATTGTTTTCCTTCTTCGGTGACATTATGTGCCACTATGGTGGGATAGTTGGCCACTCAAAGGATCCTCCAGTTCATCATTCATTCAAAAGATCACGCACGTACAAGATTTGGCCGTGACAAGCCTGGTGGTGAAGCAGAACTAGACTGCAGGTACCAAATAAGAGTCAAAGTTGCAATGTTAGATACGGCAAAACAAATTTTCAAGGACAGGCTCACAGAAACAGAACTTCAAAAGGTTCTTTTTTAAAAGAATGATGCATAGATTAGTTACGAATCATGAAACGATTAAGTCTTTATTGAGAATCTTTCATGTGTCTTTTCATTCTCTCTGAAACGTTTTAATAAAATTGGATATACCCCCCTTTTTCCCTACAACAAAACGCTTTGCTCAACCTGGAAACACTGCGGAAAGAAGGAAAACAATGGAAGACAATGGAGATGATGTCATAGAAGATGAACTTTCATTTTGAGGAAATAGAACATGGTGGCATCAAGTTTTTTTTCGTAAGCCCCCCTATTTTGAGGCGTAGATCTCAAAAATCGACACGTGAAACCACCCCGGAGACTCCTTCATTGTCAAAACTTAATTTTTTGCATTTGTCTCCCCTTTAGGAGACCTAAAATCGACAATTTTCAAAGAATTGTCTCCCGTTCAGGAGACGGTCTCCCACTCAGAAGACGGGTCTCCCGTTCGGGCGAGTTTCTCTAGCTGTCATAAACTTCTGCACCAATGATTGCATCAATATTGGCATTGCTACTACCAGATTCTTCCTAAATAGCTACCTACTTGTTTCCCAGATTGGAAAGTTTGCAGAATGCGCGGGGGATCTCTCCTACGTCCAAACTGTTTGCGTGGCAGCATTTGTGTCACTAAACAATAGTTCTATTGTTTCCTTTTGTTGTTTTACAAAAATTTCGCAGCTGGAACCGCGGCTGAAATTTAAAGTGCACGGCAGAGAAATCAGCCGCACAAGGCAAACTTTCCAATCTGGCTTGTTTCTGTCACATTAAGCCTGGAAAGAGACAGGGATCTTGAATCATCTAGGCTCATATGTAATGTATGTCATTTCCTTTTATAGCCTGTTGTAGCTTTGTATGAAACAACGGTGTTTGATTCGATGTAGTTTATTTTAGTATTGCATTGCTGGTAAAGGTATTTAAATTGTATTGCACTCGTTTAGAATTGTATGTAAGATGGACCGATAATCAAATGAAATTGAAAATGAAGGAAGCTCATGAATGAAATGTCATGAGCTTCATTTTCAAACTGGATGCAGATGGGCCTAATTCAAATACTCAAATTAATGTTTTTGCTTTTCTTCAGCCTTCAATTTCATTTTGGAAAAAATCTAGGGTACTGGCGGGATTTATCAGGCAGCGGGCACACGCAGCTTTCAACAGCCAGAAACACGACCTTTCACTTCAGTTCGAGGAAAATTATTCCACAAGGTCTTTCTCTAAATGAGTTCTTGTAGATGCAATGAACATTTCAAATACACATTAGGAACTCGTTTCTTACCTGTTCAAATTAAAAACATCTTCAATCCCGGCCGGCGCCATTTTGGCTTGTTTGTGGTTGCATGGAAATACTTCAAGTTACTATCATGAAAGACTTTGGTCACTGCGGAGGAGAGAGAAGGAAGAAAGCTTTCTTTCTGTCCTCTCCTTCCCAGTAACCGAAGTCTGCTCGCAGGCTTCATGGGGCCCTCATCATGTCCCATGGTGTTTTGGAGAACAATGGAAGTTTCAATGTTTGGCTGGGAACATGATTTGTGAGAATAGTCTGGGAACAAAATTTCCAACTTTTGAAGTACAAATTGATTAGTCAGACTTAGGAAAAGAGAACCCACGGAAAGATAACTAGGAAACAAGGGTACTTGGAGAACCCCTCCTTCGAGGTCCCCTTTTCGTCACAGCTTCTCTACGTGCCAAAGCAAATTTTAAACCATAAGCCTGCAGCAGGCGTATACATCTCTTGAAACAACCTTTATTTTTCTGTAAAACGAAAGGACTAGCCACAAGAATAAATTTGAACACACAGAGGCCCTTCACAACTCTGATGTGGACACAAGTCAGAAAGGCCCCAGTGTGTTTTCCACGGATAAATCTCTCCACATCAAGTTCATAGTCATCCATTTCACCAAGTCTCAATCAAAGAGAAAGAAAAAGAGACAAGATACTGTAAATTCTGAAACAAAATCAGACAGAAACTGCGTTACACAAGGAACGTTCAATATCGATATCGTTACAATATTTACAACTGGTACAAAATACTTTACTTTTGCTGAGGAATTTGAGGGGTCCTCAGATTTTGAAAAGACTGTCAAGAAAAGGTATTCTAGCTTCCACAAGATGTTAACACAAACACACCATAGGAGAGTGCTTTAGTTTTTTACTAGGAAACATGTGGATGGAATTAAACCTTCTGTACCTATCCTCTAAGCATTCTTCTTCTTGTAAAAATTTCATGTTGGAATAAAAGATCTAATGTGATGTGTTTTAAAACTATTTCTTCTGACGTTTGTGAGGCATTTGAGCTTGACGTGGAGTATTTACAAGCTACAAAACATCATATTATCATGTCCTACACTTGAAACAAGCCATTACAGTTTGTCTTGGTCTTGAAACAGGTAATGTTTTATATGAAAGATCTTGAGAACCAGCCAGGGACCAATCATATTCTCTCATTAACTTCTTACAAACAACCTGAAACAGGAAAAATTACTGACATCACATGCTCTTCATTTGCTTCAAAAGATAGAGCCGATGAGTTGATAAAGACTCATTCTGAATAAAACATAAGATCCTTTCCGATGATTACAAAGTCCGTCCTGAGCTAAACAAGCATAAGAATATCTGATTATTGATTTCTTCATAACCACAAATGATCGTTGATTCTGTTTTTTGCTACAGTCAGAGAGATGAGTGTTGCTGCTAAAGTCGCCTTCAATGGAAAATCGAGCGCCTAGTATAAGGACAAGAATCGCCTCAAGGTCAAAGGCAATATTTTGGTCTTTATGTCAAACGAGAATGATACGCAAAAATCAAAAGTCATTACCCCTAGTTTGCTTATAGTTCGTGCACAAAACTATTGGTGCATCTGTGTCAAATGAGATGTCATGTGAGATTTACGATAACGCAAAATTACTTATGCAGAACCCTACAGAACGTTTCAGTTGTTGCTATTCGCGGGCATCTAATTTGAGACAAGCAGTCACGAAGATTCTGGTTCAGTGTGATCACGTCACTTCCCCCAGTCCATGGCGCCATTGCTTGCTGGGATTCTGCACCTTTCGTCTCAACTTCACCTGCGATGATTGCATCCGTTGCTATGTAGGAGGGGGGTCCTTCTACCTTTGGTTATGCTGCAAATGCTAGCCTCTGTGCAGGCCGCCGGTTACATCATCCTCTAAAGTTGAGTTATTTGCATAATGAGTACTATCAATAAGTGGCTAATGATTCGTTCGTTCTAGAAAACGATTGTTTTGACATAATTAAGCTGCTAATGAAGTCAAGAACGTGCCAATTCTGGGTGAATTTGTTGCTGTGCCAGGGTAAACATCCTAGTAATTTATCCATCTTATGGTGTCAAAGCTGTCTAACATGAAATAAGCCGACGTCAAATGTTGCAATGGGATCGCGGGAAACTTCTGTCTTGTATGCGCTTTATGTGCGCTTTCTTTATTTCAGTGCTAATTAGCAGAGATAAAACGTTAATCAATTGCTTTAACGAGCGTGACGGAAGTGGGTTACTTACTTTCTTTCTTTCTTTCTTTCTGACTGACTGACTGACTGACTGACTGACTGACTGACTGACTGACTGACTGACTGACTGACTGACTGACTGACTGACTGACTGACTGACTGACTGACTGACTGACTGACTGACTGACTGACTGACTGACTGACTGACTGACTGACTGACTGACTGACTGACTGACTGACTGACTGACTGACTGACTGACTGACTGACTGACTGACTGACTGACTGACTGACTGACTGACTGACTGACTGACTGACTGACTGACTGACTGACTGACTGACTGACTGACTGACTGACTGACTGACTGACTGACTGACTGACTGACTGACTGACTGACTGACTGACTGACTGACTGACTGACTGACTGACTGACTGACTGACTGACTGACTGACTGACTGACTGACTGACTGACTGACTGACTGACTGACTGACTGACTGACTGACTGACTGACTGACTGACTGACTGACTGACTGACTGACTGACTGACTGACTGACTGACTGACTGACTGACTGACTGACTGACTGACTGACTGACTGACTGACTGACTGACTGACTGACTGACTGACTGACTGACTGACTGACTGACTGACATCGAAGCCCCTTCTTAGATTACAAAGTGGACTTTGTAATCAAAAATGAAGGCTCGTTATGACAGTTACATTTATTTATTAGTTTTTCACTACCAATAATGATGTTCTGAAATAATCGTGAAATCTAAGGGTGATATAAATTGGGTACAGCTGCAAAGGCATTTCCCACAAACAAACGGCAAAACAATGAGATGTTCTGATTTGTTTTTCTCCCTTTTTCTACCAATATTACTAGTTTTACCGGTTTCCCTAGCTGTTTTCCTCTCCTTTTGCCGAGAGCTTTATCTTTACATGGCAACTTTGCCCTTTTTGGGACTATTCCCAATTCTCACCAGCGTGTGTCTTCACTTGGCATCTAATCGTAATCTCTACCCAGTTCATCCTCAGCAAGCTGACTGGGTCACCTTGTCAACTCTTGGTTACCCACTTAACTGAATGAGGATGAACCATCTAGGAAGAACCTGAATGAGGATGAACCACATAGGAAGAACCTGACTGAGGATGAACCACCTAGGAAGAACCTGAATGAGGATGAACCATCTAGGAAGAACTTGAATGAGGATGAACCACCTAGGAAGAACCTGACTGAGGATGAACCACCTAGGAAGAACCTGACTGAGGATGAACCACCCAGGAAGAACCTGAATGAGGATGAACCATCTAGGAAGAACCTGACTGAGGATGAACCACATAGGAAGAACCTGAATGAGGATGAACCATCTAGGAAGAACCTGAATGAGGATGAACCACCTAGGAAGAACCTGACTGAGGATGAACCATCTAGGAAGAACCTGAATGAGGATGAACCACCTAGGAAGAACCTGAATGAGGATGAACCACATAGGAAGAACCTGACTGAGGATGAACCACCTAGGAAGAACCTGAATGAGGATGAACCATCTAGGAAGAACTTGAATGAGGATGAACCACATAGGAAGAACCTGAATGAGGATGAACCATCTAGGAAGAACCTGAATGAGGATGAACCACCTAGGAAAAACCTGAATGAGGATGAACCACCCAGGAAGAACCTGAATGAGGATGAACCACATAGGAAGAACCTGACTGAGGATGAACCACCTAGGAAGAACCTGAATGAGGATGAACCATCTAGGAAGAACTTGAATGAGGATGAACCACATAGGAAGAACCTGAATGAGGATGAACCATCTAGGAAGAACCTGAATGAGGATGAACCTTCTCGAAACGTACTCATGGCTTTGCCACCCGTTTCATGACACATGGACTTGTCTATTTACTAATTCATTTACGACTTTAATATGGCTGTGCCACTCGTTTTTACATCATATTGACTTTTCAATTAAATAATTTATCATGGATAGTTACTGAAACTGATTAAAAGTGAATAAATATGCTGCTTGTTGTCGTCGTCCTTGCTCTACGATTTGTAATAAACCTGCAATTTCCAAATGATATTCCAATTTAAAACAGAAATAGGTATTCCTTTGAAGATTGTGTTGATTTGGGTATTAACATTTTACTCCACTATTTAAAATAGTTTCACGTTTTTACACCACTAGAGAATTTATGAGGAACATGACCCATTCTCAAAAGCTCGATGATTCATTCCATTTAGGAGCTCTACACCACGGAAGCTATTTCTGCTGAAGTGATAAAATTAATTCTTTTCAGCTTTGATCAAATTATGAGAAATTAGGATACTTACTTTTAAAAGTCTATTGATTAGATCAACTCCAACACAAACTCTTTTACCACCACCAAATGTCCAAACTAATTCACGCTTTTCTTTCTCACTATAAACAAACAACGTGAAACTATCAGGAAGGAATTTTCATCTCTGGAAAATTCTAGCAAACTTTGAACAACATCTTGTTTAGAAAGTAATGCTAGTTCTGAATGTTTATTAATTTGAAATGTGACAAATGCACAAAGTGATCTGAAGCACTTTCTTACAAATTTTGCTTCCTTAACGATTCAAATTTGGTTTTAATACTCTAAAATTTGGTTTTAATACTCCTCGAAGATTTCTAACTGAGCTGTAAATAAATAATTGATTGAATGATTCTCTGTGAATAAATAATTCTCTTACCAATGTTGCCATCTTTCAGGGTGGAACGAATATGGATTTTCAAAAACATCTGAATCACGATTTGCAAACCAAGTCATAAAAGCAATTGGAGTGTTTGCAGGAATTTTGTATCCATCTATTACCACTTCCTTTTTAAGAACAAGTAAGACAGGTTTTAAACAGTTGACTGGTCAATGAGAGAAAAGATAGATAAGTAAAAGAAAAAGGAAGAGGTCATCGATCATCCAACGACAGGCTTCAACAAATTTATCTCCATTCCATTTCATATCACATCCTCCAATAGTCAGCAGAATAAATTTATGCAGGCAAAATGTCCATGAAACATTGAGTACATAATACGACGAAGAAAGAATTAACGGAGAAATTAATATTTGAATACTTGAAGAAACAATATCGTACCACTGTTACAACTGGCGTTGGTCCTCACTAAGTTAAAATGGTTGAAATCCAAGTAATATTACATCATACCATGTTCCTAACATAACATGAGTAAATATTCCAATAAAGGGATGAACGAATCTGAAAAATGTATTCATGAATAAACTGATAATGAACAATTCTATTTCCCAATCGTGAGTGAAAACAAACCTCGTTTGTGATTCTGCGACCACCAAGGAAAGGAGGCCATAATCTTTGTACTTCAAGTAAAACATCATCGAGAAAAGAATCATCTTCGAGTGCTTTTGTACGAAGAGCAGACTAGAGAAAGAAAGAAATCATTTTTTAACATCCACTGCAACGTTTAGCTGTTTGGTGCTTTTAATCTAAATTGATCATTTGTCCTTCAGCCAAGAATGAAGAAATTTGCAACTGAAAACTTCGTCGTCCAAATCATATAGAACATTTCGTAATACTTCCATTTCTAAATGCTCCAACAAAATGCCCAGGAAAGGGTAAATCATCCCATCCATCTTTCATTTATTTCACTCTCAAGAAGACAAGAGGAAGGTTTCGGCGATTATTCGTCCCTTTGAATAAGCTAGAACTTGGAAAACAATAATTTGCTTTCTAAAGAAGAAATATGATGCTGGAGACAATTTCATAATGAAACTAAAAGATTTTAATTCCCAACAGTGTTAAAACTGACCTTGTCAGCACCTGACATTGCGATGCAAAATGACGTCAGAAGAGACGCAAGGGCTTTCGGGATCAATGCTGAGACAAAAAGCAGGATATGGTGAATTGTTTCGTCCTCGTTTTTGAAGCCAGCCTCTTTTGCATTTGCCATGAAACTGCGAAAAGAAGAAGATGATCAATTGCAGCCTAAAGGGCTTGAAGACTGTTCCTTTGGGAAATTATGGGAAATATGTCCGTTTCCCCAAAATTTCCCCAACAAAAAATGTGGTGAAATCTCATCATTTTTTGCAGTGTAAATATATTTCTAAGCAAATCAAAATAAACTATCTCACACAATGAGGGCCAATAAGCAACCTATTACAATGTTTTTTTTTACCTTTCTTGATGGCAATCAACGCCAGATGCATTCAACTTCTTATAAATGAATTTTAGGAGGTATTCCTGTCAAAGAAATGAATTGTAACGTAATCGGCTATTGTCAGTATAAAATCGATCTAAAGAAATTTGAGAAAATTTTATCATTCCACTCCTTCGAAGTTTTTGTGAACACTTCACAAAATACCTACGAACAGCTTTGTAGATGGTACTATGAGTTTATGGGACCAATGAGTTGATGATGATGATAACAACCTAGTGGATTGTCTTCTATAGCAGCTTAAAATTATTAAGGGTATAAATTCTTCACAATCCTGCAATTATAAACAAACATCAAGCAAAGATTGTGAAATTTGCTACCATTTTCCTACATCATCTAAAGAAAGGAATGGAGAAAAAATGGCAAAGCGAATATTTGTGGAAACCTGAAATAACGAATGCTTGGGAGTGAAGCAGAGAACTGAATGAACGAACAAATGACTGTCAGCTAGTTCTTTATCCGCAATACCTTGGCTTCAATTGCTTTTGAGAATGACGATGACCATCCTCGAACTCTTACGCTAAGAGGTACAGAGATCAGACCTAGAAAAGAAAAATAGGAAATAATTGAATTCATATGGAAAGAAAACAACAAAGACAAATTCGAAAATGTAAAAACTGAACTTGATTCAATTCAATATTAAAAAAAGGTCAGTTAAAAGAACCGGGACTTTGTCAAACTCTTAGATGGCGGGTTGAAAATCAGAAATCAATCAATCAATCGATCAATCGATCGATCAAAAAAAGCATGAATGCCTACCATGCCAGTGAAGAATGGAAATCGATTTAATTGTCTCAAATTCCATTTTTGCACTTCTCCAATCCAAATCCAGGAACAACTGCAAGCTGAGAGCTGTTGTGAAATTTTTGAACGTTTCGTATAATGGAATTGAATTACTGCAAGGAAATCGAATTATTGTAGCAATTTAGTGTAATGATGCACCATATAAAATAACCTGCACGCAGACTCTACCATTCCACTGCAAAGGACAATTGGCTCACCTTCGCAGCAGAAAGAAAATTTTGTACCCAGCGCAGGTTACGTATAAAATGATTCAATACTATGTACATATTGGTACTCTCCTAGACAAATCAATACAAGAAAAAAGTCGAGAAAGGTAGTCTGGTATGAATTCTTTTGTCTTTTTTTACAAAACCCAGTCCGTCCATAGCAACACTTTTTGCAATGCAGTTACGCCTGCCTGCATCAAGAACTACAGAGCTCAATCGCACAGTGCGATGTTAACAAGAAAAAAAAAGAAAGGAAAATTTAGACTTTCGTTTTACTCAAATTTGACAAGAACCCATCAGCAATCCTGATAATTGAAGAAAAAAGAAGATTACATTTGAGGTAAAGACACTGAACGACTTGGCCAGCCCCACAGATAACTAAGAGGATGGAGGAATATATCCATGTATCCTGCCCTACCTTATGCCAATGATTCAACCAACGATTTTCTTTCAGTTTAGGCTAGCCCCAAGGCAAAATATTGTATCAGAAAATGCTGCGTATTAGACTGTTTGCTAAACTGACCTTTCGACTTGCTTGGCATAACAATGGCATTTCTTCTGATCAAAAATTCTTTCCATGATGCTTCGCACCCTCATTGCATCCACTCCTTAAAGAGAATGAAAGGCTACTTTAGAGTGATTCACGAAACAAAATATCCCCATTTGCCATCGGTAATCTGTTCAGTCAAAATCAAAGTCAATTGCAAAATTGAGGATTCCGAAGAAATATCACAAACGTGCCGGGAAAATAGATCCTGGCCTATTTTCATGCCTAAACAAAACAGAAAGAAACTAGGAGCAAGGGAAGAGATGCTCTTTTGTCACATTTTACGTTTGGCCCATGTCAGTAGGGATGAATGCACCAGACAATTTCGCCAAAAGGCAGTAAGGAACTTCCTTTTACCAAGCAAGATGTGGCTTAGGATGCCTGATAATAAGTCATGTTTGATGACGCCTCAGAGAGTAAAAAATAAAGTTCAAAGTGACAAAAACATCCTTTTAACTGATTGTGATAAGAAATGTGATAAGCTTGTACAAACCATCATAGAAAAGCAAAAGATCGCCATATAGTTGATAGATGTATCCGAAATCTTTGTATCCCATGTTAAATGAACCTTCTTTCTCTGCAAAAAAAACGGAATACATCTTAGGAATTAAAACAGTGATGTTTTGAAAATATCAAGAACCAAACAGTAATCTTAAAACTCCCACCCTTCTCCTAGAATCTAATCTTTTGATGAATTTTACTTCCATCTTGCATATATTTTAGTTGTTATTTCCGTGAATAAATTAATAAATAAACAGGAAATGCCAGCTTATTCTCAAAGATGTGCAATAGTAAAACTACACCCTCAGTCCCCAATGCTCGTTGTAACATGAAGTACTATAACTCACCGTGGAGGATTTCTTTGGTGCCCTTATTTGAACAAATGAAAACAGTTGGTATATTAAGGGCTCTAGCTTGAAAGACTTTCGATGAATGTTGGTTAATTCGTTTCTCAATGAAGTCTAATGGATGTTTTGCAAATTCGACAGTCCGATCGCCCGTAATGGTCCATCCGGCTGTTCCGGGCACCGTCTTTGCCATTATTTCTATGATCAAGATAAATCTAGCTGTTAATATCGTTCAGCCACTATGGTTCAACTGTAGTAGAATGTTATGATGCAATTTATCGTTCACAGGAAACTTGTTGTAAAGGGTGGAAGAGAAGAAAGCATGGCGTAATGTTCACTATCTGGGGCTTCCGTAAAAGCTTCACTTAGCCACCCTCTCTATTGAGTCCCCGTCTCTAAAAACCTCCTGTGGAGCATTAATGGGTAAACAAGCCCCCCCCCAAAGGGCTTTAGAGAAACTCTGTAGTAAAAGATTAGAACAAGGAAATCCTTGAAGCTGGGAGTTGGGAGTATCATTCACCCTTTGGTCTATGCATTTCTGCAATCCAAAAAGTATGGAAATATTAGCTGTAATATATAATATTGTTACCAGTGAAAGTATTACCAGTGAAACAGAGTTCAGTCAGAG
Organism: Aurelia sp. 3 sensu Dawson et al. (2005); assembly: GCA_964020215.1. NCBI lineage: Eukaryota > Metazoa > Cnidaria > Scyphozoa > Semaeostomeae > Ulmaridae > Aurelia > Aurelia sp. 3 sensu Dawson et al. (2005). The sequence continues at coordinate 21,035,150 of OZ026585.1, forward strand.
ATCATTTGAGACGAAATCTCACTAAGTTCAAAGTGTGTCATTAATAATGCAGAAGAAAGAAAACAGGTCTTCTTCACATTGTCGATGGTTGAAGTGTTTAAAAATCATATTTCATGCTTATCTTATATTCACAAAACTAATATTCATATCTAATATTCATTTAAACAGTTTATCAGGTACTTGATTCAGAATCACAACAAGGAGGTGTTACTCTTTGCACGCTATCACTCCATTATGTTGATTAATTGCAAGCTGCATATCATTCTATCGAAGGGCTTTTGTACTTTAAGAGACATAAGAATCCAATTGACACCATGAAAAATAATTTGAACGAAATGACGAGAAAGAATCATAGCTATCATGTCTCTCCTGATTTAGGTTCCATGCAATCCATGTTCCATGTTCCATGCTCAACATCGCGGTGGTGCAACAAAAGCAACGACGTTGTCTTGGAAACGCAAAAATGTTGGCCTAATCTGCTGCAACAGCTACAAAGTGCTGCACGACAAAACAAGTGCATAGCTGCTGAGCCTCTTTGCAAACGAATGTTTCTTGTAGAAACCAGAAATATTCGCTTGCAGGATTACAGAATTGCAATATCATTTAACAAAGTTTCACAGTAAAGTGAAGAGAAACAAATCGATCTCATCTATGTATCTTGTCCAAACATGACAACATAGGACAAAAGAGTGACAGGCACTTCTTTTGTTCCTATTGTTTTCATCGGTCAAAAACGGGTCAAAACATCAAATACAATACATTAGTTATGCTGGGATTGACCAAGTACAGTCCACCTCAGCCATGCTATTTTTAACGAAGTTGATTTACTTTAGGGATGAGGGATCGATTGTTTACATCGGTTTGCATCTGGTTATCGTGATCTTTTCAATTCTAGCATGCAGGAAATGCTTTTGCAGCTAAGTTGCGTACAAAAAATACAACAAATTGTGCTCTGAGAGAACCGAAAAAACAAATACATTCCTCTCTGACTTGCTAAGATCTTGACTCGATACAGCTCAGCTCTGCTAACCTTCAAAAGACGAACTCAAGAACATAAAACCATGGCAAAATAGCAATCAGTAAAACATAAACATGAACAAAGTCCAGCACATACCTGCTCTGTCTTGAAGGTCAGCAACCAGAAATGATTACACATGTATGACGTCGAAATGACATCTTTCCTTTGAAGCAAACAGTCTATTCATGAAATTGTTGTGTGGGAAGAAAGGAATTATGCAAGGCACAAAGGGAATTATGAATTGAGGAGAAAGAGACGAGAAGACTGAAATCAGCTGACTAATGCTTGAAAGTGAACTGGCCTGTGGAAGCGACGGAATGAGGATCAAGGATAGTGGGGAGAATAGGAGCGAACAATGAAAGATACCAGCAAAAAACGCCACCTTTAGAAATAAGGTGCTGACTAATGCTTTGAAAAGCAGTAGATCGATTCACAGTGATTGGTAGATTGTAAAAGACGGAACTAGAATAGTGAACAGAAATGGGCCAAGCAGGCAAACTGGAGGATCCTTCTTCATTTGGGGATTTTTCTTCTTTATTCTTTTGGACAAACATGTGTGAGATTTGCTTCCTTGCTCTTTCAGTACGACAAGTTGTCATTTTATTATTTGGTTTTAGTGACCATTGTTTTTATTTAAGGCACACCCATTTATCTAACTGTAAAACTAAACATTGTTTAAGTTAGTTGAAGGAGATAGATAGCTATTTCTGGAACTGCATATCCATGCCTAAATTTAGCCTATTGTATTCTATTGTATTTGAGAAAGTCAACACATGCGTGAAATTCGTTTAGTTAGAGGAACAATAGCGTGAGTGAGAACGAGCTTCTTTTTCTTACATATGGACAACCTATGCCTATGTTTCGCCACGGTTTACTTTCCTCATTTCAAGACATTTGACCTCACTATTGGGAAGTTGCAGTAAATTCTACTTTTTGGAGTCTTGGCACAACTTTACATGGCACAACTTTGCATGGCACAACTTTACATGGCACAACTTTACATGGCACTAAATATGTCAGAAAAATCAAAAGATATTTTATCAAGGCAGAGATTGATCACATGATTTGAAATGGGTGTAAACAAACCTTCGCAGATTTTGTCTATGATGTTAATATCCAGCATAATATTATGTATGAGCAAATCTTTTTTTTCGGGGGTAACTCAGGGAATATTTTGAAGATCTTGCAACAGCATCAGTAAAGAACAATTATGACTTTTTCATACTTTAAATTTGTACTAAATCAAGAATGTCTAACTATGTTTGTGATGCAAGTTTATTTACAAAGGTATAATGTTGCTCTGTCTGGCGAATGACTCAAAAAGTTTACGCGTTTGGAAGGCTACGGAATGAAAATCATTTGGCCGATATTCAAAACTAATATTCAAATTTTTCAGCAAAAGGCGAACTTCGATGAGAAAATTTTGTTTGGCAAAATCACTCATCATTTAGACCCAGAATTAGGAGAATACTGATAAGGTGCCAACCTGAAGGAACCAGGATTCCACTTTCCATTCTGGTCCGTGATTTACTTCGTATCGAAATTAAAATTATATTTCTTAAATTGATAATGTAAACTTCGAAGCCTCATAAATCATGGACGAGAATTGAACTTGGAATCCTTGATTCCCATACAAGGCCTTACAGACATTTTGCTAATTGTTAGGTCTTAAAGATGTGTGACTTTACCAAACAAAATTTCCCATGTAAGTTGGCCTTTGAGTGATGGATTAACATTTTAGTTTTGAATATCGACAACATTCTGTTTATTGCATATCCCTCCAAATGTGTAAACTTTTTTTGCCTCACCCGGTATAATTCTTGCAAAGTTTATCAAAGCTCTAATTTTTAGTGTTTATGTTCACGCAATGTGTATCAATTCTCGTGAATAGGTTGCATCATACTCTTCTTTCTCTCCTTTCCCATCGAATGAACTGAAATTCTTCCCGACAGAGGATCATTCGTGACGTAATTCTGAACAGCAGCCATGCTCTTACGTCTTGTGGTATTCAACCTCGATGTGAAACGATCTTCAGCCTCGTTACTAGCGAATGATCGATCGGTCTCAAATCTGTCACTGTCAATCATGACGTCATCATGATCATTCTTTGTGTTTGAACTGAGTCGAATAACATTTCTCATCATGCCAGTTTTCTCTGCAAATCGATGTCTTTCAGTTAATTTCTTGAACGCGGTTTTTAAGTTATCGGCGCCAAAGGAGCGTGACCGAGTACTCAACAACTGGCTGTCGTAGTTTAGGTCGGCGGACGAGGGTTGGTGGTCGGCGGGAGATGGTGTTCGTGAGCTCGGCATCTTCAAAGGCGGCAATGTATATGATTGTTTCCCTGAGCTTGAAGCAACACTAGAACTTCGCTTTGCGGTTGAAAGCCTTCTTGCGCCTGGCGTTTCACTTCTTGATTCAGTACGACTCCCTCTTGCACTTTGGTTTTCAGATTCCACTTTGCTGGTTTTTCGTTTCTTCAGTGTTTCCTTGTGAATTTTACTTCGATCGATCAAATTATAAGTGACATCTTCAACCTTCTCCAAATGCTTTTCAGTAACTTTATCTTCTTTGACACCTCTGAGAAATCCTCTTTTCACTCTGTGCTGCCATTTCTTCTTTAAATACGGAGGAGCTGCTTTCAAATAAGAATATGTAAATGGTCGGCTGATATATTGATTCAACATCATGTATCGCAAATCACGAATCATATCATATTTAAAATCAATTTTTGAAATCACTTCCTCATTTTTTGCCATCTCAGTCTCGATGATCGACTTTTTGTTGATTGGATCTGGTATTGTAAATTTCCTTTCCCTCGCAGACAACGGAACTGCATCTTCTTCTTTCGTTCGTTCGACTGCTTTGTAAATTCCTTCATTCAATATGTCTGCATGAGCAGTCTTTTTTCGGTATGTATTCAACTTATCAGCTCCAGTTGAGACTTTGTACAATTCTTCATCCAATCTGCCAAGGGTTTTCAATGTTTGATGCTTTTGAGCTAAAGTTCTCAATGTTGTTAAGTCAACCAACTTTTGCCCTGGTGCAAAATGGAGCCTGCCTCCAATTCTAAAACTATTTTCTCTATTAGACGAAGCATTCTTCAACTCCAGTTCACTAGCATCTCCGTTCAAACCTCCTTCATCAAGTTTCTCTCCACCTGGACTACCACTTTCTTCATCAAACCCACTTATTATCCCACTCATTCTTTTAAACTCATTTTGAATCATCTCTTCATCATCTGACTCTCCTTCTCCTTCAACGTTGCCCCCAACAATCTCATCATTAAGTAACAATCCTTTATCAGCCTCATCCTTCAACAATTCCTTACCCTGACCACTGTCCAACAATGTATCACTTCTCAAAGCATTTTTCTGCAAAGACAAACTTGCAATCCGGTCAATTTCTTCATCAATAACACTACTAATCTCTTCTCCGAATGATTTCTGGCGCTCAATTAATGGCTTGTAATATTCACTATCTTCCAAGACAAATCCTGACAGTTTTTCATTGTCAATTCTGTTTTTGGTTTCCACAAACGCTTCATCAATAATTTCCCTGGAGGGAGACGAAACCCCAAAACTCAATCCACTATCTAGCCTGTGTACCAGCCTCTTCACGGGGTCAATCTCTCTTTCCGTCTTGGTAATCACTGTTGTTTGGCTTGGTAAACTCCGTTCACTCTCTTCATCTATTTCATCAATATCAAACCTCCATATGTCCATCTGTTTAGAGTCTCGTTTGCATGTGGGCCAAGATTTACTCAGATCATCATTATCATCATCAGTATCATCAACAGTTTCTTTTTCAACCTCGTTATCACTGTGATTGATAAACAATAAATCAAATGATTTGCGATCTTCTTTAACTCCATCATAGTGTCTTCTTTCTATTCGTCCACTGGCTGAATGAGTTTCTCTTATTTGTTCTTCATCTTCTTCTAACAAAGCAGGCAAAGTGTTTTCTCTCCTATTTCGAATCCCTTTCCTTGGATAAGGCCCTGTCATAAATCCCTTTCTCACATCTAATCTTCTTATCCTATTTTCTCCTTCGTCCAATTCAGCTTTAGCTGCATCTCGAAATATTTCTGCTCTTTCTTTTTCGTTATCACTCTCTTCCCCATCCAATCTTTTCCTTAATTCCTCATTCTTACTTCGATAAATCATTTCCTTCACTTTCATTAATTTCATTTCATCAGAGAGGCCTAAAGCTTGCTTTTGCAACATCTCTGCGATTGTTTTTCTTCTTTTAACTTTTTGTTGCATTGATAAATAATCACTTCGATCGATGACGTCATTGTAATGTCGCAATTTCTGGCGCAAACCAAAAATCTTGCTGCGGAGTGATCCGTCATCTTTAGCCAATGAAATTCGCCGTCCGTTGTTCAATTGTTTGAAGTTATTTATTGCACTATGAAGATGCCTGCATTTGCTGCAAATGGCCCTCGAAGACATTCCAAGTTTGGAATTTGCACATGCAATTGAAGTTCTTCTTGAGACAGAACCGTGTGAAACCAATTGATTACAAAGACAACCTTTACAAATGCTTCTTGATTTTAATTTACGACTGCTTTCATTACTAGCAATTGATTTTCGAGGGCTTTTCACACTCTCTGAAACACTTCTAAGTATCTCATTGTCATCATGATTTGAACTTCTTGCACTGTCGAGTTTTAATCCGAGTGACCCACCCATGAAGCTCCTTGCACTGTGAGCCCCTTCATCACTAGAATCCCTATTCGTCGTTGGTACCCCTTCTGATGTAACTTTTCGACTCTCAGCAGTACCCCATCCACTAAGAGCTGCCCCATAATCACTCAGAGCAACATCATCTCCTTCTTCATCATCAGCATCATTTTCCAACCCGTCTTCTCCCGTCCTCCTCAACAATTTCCCATAATTCCATCCATACACTTCTAATTCAGGATCCTCTGTGACGTCATCTAAGCAGTTACATGAACAATGATGTCCGTTTGGATTGTAGGGTAATTCATTGAACACAAGGCTTTTAACGTGTCTGTAGTCATCCATTCCAACGAATACGGATTTTCGTTTTGCTTCTCGTTCCAACTTTTTTAATGTACGGCTGATCAGTTTGCGCCGGCGTTTGCGCGATAATTTTCGCCATTGAACATGTCGGGCCTTCTCAGTTCCCGACTGGATACGATATTCCGTCATTGATGGTGACTCGTGAGATTTCAACATGGTCAGCTTCGGTTAACTGTCTTCTGAATAATGAATCATTCGTTGAATTCACGAAACTGATGTAGAAAGATTCACGTCAAGATTTCTCAACCCCAAACAAAATCGCACATTAGTTTGTATCACGGAAAACTCCTTAGTCTCTTCTCAAAATCAGAGCAGTAAGCATTATCATTCGATGCGTATGGCGAACTAAGTTGGGTCTTTAAAAACAGACCTAAATCGTAGCTTATCAAAAATGCAATGTTTCCAATGTAGCCAGGATTCTTTATATGATTATCTTGTGGTCCTGATACAACTTCTTTACGTTCAATGGGCATAAGTTTAATGAAAGGAGCTTCAAGGCAGTACAATCGTGAGGAGCAATGAATGTCTTATGGCTGATTCAGCTAGAACTCAATGATGAAGACTGCTCTCAATCAAAAGGATTTGAATGACTGTAACATGAAGCTTGACTCCTTCTTCCAACTTTACTCAATTTCTTCTCCCAAAATGTCTTTTGTCTCAGGATGAAGAAGAAGGCACACAAATCTGGTTAACAATTAACTTCGAGTGCACTTAATAACTTCCAAATATTTGCTGCTATGGAGATCAAACTCAACAAAAATTTGTCTTCATGAATAGGAAAAATTGAATTTAGTAACTAAGGCACTCTGGCCACCTTGAACACCTATTTAAATATAAATAAGGCCATTTTGTAAATCTTGAATTGGCAAATGAATAAACATGCATTTTTAATAACACCACTGTCTTTTAGAGGTCCTTATTTTCAAACAAGTATGAAGGAATTCAAATATTTTTGATTTGTAAAGAAATTCAACATCTGCTGTTTATGAAGAAGAAAGGAGCAAAGATGCATCCTTTAGGACCCTCTTCCACGGTAACTCAAACAAAATTGATTGATTTAAGTAGAGTTAAGATCAGTTTCCGCCCGAAAATAGAACATCTTCTATTTCTAAAGAAGATAGAAGTGAAGAAATTTCCTCTAGAAATTAATTTCAACATTACAATATATTCTGGAGTCCTTTGTTTTCAGGTACACTGTACAGCAAAAGAAACTGATTTTTTACCAAAAATTAAGTGCAGTGTCCGCCGAAAGCATAAGTATGCAACATCCGCCCTTTGCAAATAAAACAGGAGCAGAGACAGATCCTTGAGGAACTCACACAAGGCATTTCTTTCGCAGGAAAATAGAGAAGCAAAACAGGGATGCATTACCATCCTGAACCTGAAACAATCTATGCTAAAAATAAACAAATGGCTACAAGACTCATTATAGGAATGACTGAATCAGAGTTCTTAAATGAAATTCATTTCAATGTACTGTTCTTGGGCCCATGATATTTTGAGCCAAATTGCTCTTTGTCATTGGCAAATCGGAATGATTTGTTACTGAAAACTTTTTCAAAGTTTTGGTTAAGACCGACAAGGAAGTAGTCACAAATGATGAATGAATCTATTTTCGTTGCTGACCTTGAATTATCTTGGACACATCTTTCGATTCAGCTCTTTTCAGATCGAAGAGAAAAATAAAAACTTTGAAACAAACTTTCTCACATATTTTTATGAGTAAATTCATCGTGAGAAATGAAAAACAACGAACGATGGGCTATTGCAGTCATGAGATTTTCTAGTTTTAATGACCTTACCAAACAGGTTTTGGAATTGGGAGGGACTATGCGGAACAAAGATTGACCCAAAAAACAAAGAAGTAACATAGCACATGTTTGTTTGTTCCATTATATATCCAGCAACATTCTATCGTGCGTTGACATTCACACTGCCTCGTCACTCTAGACAAATGCAAAGTGTTATGTCTCAGTTTCGAATGCTTAAGCAGATGTCACAGACATCAAATCAATCCATTTCGTTTCCGAATTTCTAGAAAGTTCGAAAATGACTTTACTTTAGCCAATCAGTTGCAAAGATCTTTTGATCGTGGATCTAAAATAGAATGGGATGAGTTCGTTTTCGGGGTGATGGGTTGACTGCAAGGAAAATAAAACTGTCCTGTAGATGGGCAAATAACTAAATACATACACAAGGGTGGCTAGGATTTTGTTGTAAAATATCTCTTGACCAACAAACAGAAAGCCAAATTTGTTCCGTCAGGCATTGTGGTTTTCGAGATCTCCCAAGGAAGGGTGGGACCGACTGATCGACCAGTGAACTACTATTTTTCTTTCCTGATACCAAAAATGGTATCTTAACTACGGAACATATTAGTGCGAGTCATTTCTTCAAGAATATATGGAACCAGGAATAATGAACTTCTTAGTAATACACTTTGAACGGACGAAGGAACAGGACTGTCTAGAGGGAGACGGAAGGGGTAAAGAGGTCTGGGACCCAGACTCCGATGGGGCCCATAAAAATTTTGTTCCAAAGATTTTATGAAAGAATGATTTTGTAGATATGAAAGCCTGTAAATAATTGTGAACAAAGTTTTTACTGCTACTTTAGTTTACAGATGAAGAAGATGTTCCTTGACTTATATGTACATACATTTTCTGTGAGAACCTAACAAGGAATGTTTGGACAAACCTTTCATCAACATTATTCCTTAAAAAAGGCATTTCCCTCATTTTCCGAGACTTTAAAAGGTTTGGTCGTGAACACTTTCCTTGGGGGTCCCATTGTGGAAACCACTACGGGGCCTTAGCTGGCTCTCAACGGCCTTGCGAAGGAAGGTGGGAGAGACGGAAGGAACAATTTGACCACCCACCTTTCCTTAACAAGAAACAAAATTGGTAAGCGTCACAGAGCCTGGCACTAAAATAAACAAGGAAATGTAATGACGAAATCAAGAGAATGCTTACTAATGAATTAAAAACGAACCCATATAAAGCAAATACGTGAAATTTCTAAAAATAAATCATGTTGAAAATCTTCAGATCTCATATAAATAGGGGAAATTTTAGTGAAGGTGTCACAATCTGAGAGCAAAGCAACAAGAGGTGACATCAAGATATCATCATCATCATCAAGATCACAAAAGTAAGTCTTTTGAATTTTATGAATGCTTACTGCACCAATCTTCCAATAGATACAAATTTATTTCAATAAATCAGATGCAGGTGCTCCATACATATGATGATTTGATTTTAACACTGTTCCTGAAAAATATTTCTGAGTAAACCATTGATATTTTTCTACGTTATACTTGATATTACTAAAGACTAAATTTCATGGTTAAGAAAAGCGAATGCATTTTATACGTTAGATGATATTCAAAATATGACAAATAGTTCTTTAACATGATAAAAATAGGAAAGTGAGGGTTTCAATCATTCCTACGGCTCACAAACGATTTAAAACTCCATGCAGAATGATATCACATAGTTTCACCCGTTTCAGGTAAATATGGTCAAATTCGCTCTCTTTGCACTATCCTGTCTCGCCATGACAGAAATTCTTTTGGCAACCAAAAACCCCAGGCCCATCAAGGATGACTATGATCATGATGATGATGATGATGACGTTGATAGTCCAGTGGCAATAGAATCGCTGCTGAAAACGGTGCCTGCGAGCTCGGTGCAGTGTATGCCAGCGAGTCTACGTTCTTTGAAAAAGCAGTTGAAAAGCTATGGTGGGGTAGCGGGTAACATGATGGCAACAAGTAAGGCAGCAGCGAAAAGAAATTGGAGGAAGCAAGTTGCAATGAACAGGGGCAATGCCGGATATTCACGATCATATTCCAATAGAACCCCCCGCATCAATACGTGTCTGCATGCTTTGAAGAAGATTCAACGAAGAAGGAAAGTGCATCGACGATGGGGATACACACAAAAAAAGCACGCAAGAAAAGTTCTGGCTGGAAACTTTCGCAATAGTTGTATAAGAAGGGGAAGTGTAACGCCAAGAGGAACTTTAAGTCTTTGCACAACATGCACCTCTCAAACGATTTTGCCTGCAGACAGGTAATATAAACTAAAGCATTTAGGTACATTCTGTCTATTGCTTTGGGCCCCAACTTTAATTTTCTAAATTCAACTTTCCAAAACTGCCCGACGTTGCAAATTTTTCCAGCTTAAATTGTGACATAAAATGTTCTGATATTTTCCCGTAATTTTCATTCATAGTCATTCTTTCTAAAGCAGTTATTTTATGTGATGTTAGAAACTGTATATTTAGGAGGATGTGTAACTACCTTAGTTCCTTTTATCACTTCCCTAAAGCTACCGTCACCTGATGTTCCTTAGTGTTCCAATGTTCGTTAAGCCAATGTTCACTTCAGGTAAACCGATTGCATGTTCCTACACTATTCACGCAAATCCCATTACGTTCCAAAGCAGAAATTGCTCAGTTCTCTCCCTCATTACAGAAAAAAAATACATGTAAGGATGACGATAAACATACGGTATATATTCTTTCAATTTTACTTTTCAGGTACCCACGCTACATCACAGAACAAAAATGCTTGGTTTCAGACAGAGGTTGTTTCCAAGGTGAAGGCCTTTGCACGGACACATTTGTGACACAAATCATTTTAAAGAAGACCCAAAATTGTGTTTTGAGCAAGAATGGGATTTATTTGGAAGAGTGGAAACCGACTTATTACAGAATCAGAGTTGGCTGCGCATGCGAACTACGAAGAAATACATTTTTGACTGCATTTATATAACGTGTAAGTATGACGTAAACGAGGCTATTTATCGATATTTGTTGTACATATGATTGAAACTGAACGTAAAACATCATTGAATCTAATCTGAAACTGAATCTGGATGACATTTTCAAGTGACTTGTTTTAAGTAATCACTCTTATGACTGTACTATTCAAGAACAGCGAAATTAGATTAGTTTTGCGCGAACCAATGAAGCAGACATCGAAATATTCTTTGTAATGAAAAATTTACGAAGTTGTTATCAGGAATTCACTTGTAGCGTAGAAGTCGCTTTTAACTGACTATAACTTATTGTATGATCGTATGAACTATGAATAAAAACGAGGCAAAATTGCTATGAAATTATGATCGATTATTTTTGCTTCACCCTCCATCTAAATACCGTTCTCTTTTCTTGGTAGAATCCAGAAAGGCTTATTTTTTCATTATGGATAAACTTTGAACATGTTACTTCAAACCAATTATTGCATGCTTTTATCTTTCTGGCACATACGATATCAAATCATACATAACAATAGCGAGGTTAAAAGGGATGAAACGTTGGGGAGTAACACAGAAAATAAGGCATATTGGGTGTTGTTCCTTTTTACATCAACTAATTTGTACAATAACCTTTTATCTCAGTTTAATAAATATTTACATCCGATGATATTTACAAGTTTGAGATAAAATATACCAAACTGTAGCAGCTCGATATTTTAAACAACGAAAATAACTCGAATCAAAGAATAACAGAATTTATGGACTCTAAAGCCTTATTCAGTAAAGCCGAATTTTCATCATGAAGAGGGGGGGGGCAGTTGCCTCCAGCTGCAGCCCCTAAATCCGCCACTGAGAAAGGAATCAATGAATTTATGGAATCCAACAAAACTTAAAATCTCCCAAGGAATGTCAAAGTGAAAGTACTATGGAAAATAGAATAGTCTGTAAACGGCATAAAGAAACACTCGCACACTGCATTGTTTCATTGATGATTTAAAGGGGGTCCCAAAAAATTGGGCCACGTCTGTGTGGCAGCTGTGGAGGAGTTGTAGATTCAATCATCTCGGCTGTTACACAGTTGCATAGGTAAGGCTTCAACTTCGAATGTGAGACCTTGTTTGAGTCAATCCGACAAGTGGTTGCTGATTTATGGCAGAGAAAAAGCAAAATACGTGGTTGCCTCAAAAACAGCACTTCCATTGTTCTCCAGGAATGTCGAAATAAAGTAAGTTTTCAAAGAAAGAGTTCCAGCGTCGTACTAAAATATTTTCTAAATCTTTCAAAGGGTAAGCAGTGTTGCCTTTTCATAGGAGAGCACTTTCCACCTTTTGAAAAATGTAGTGAAAATATTAATACGATGCCAGAACATTTTCTTAGAAAATTTAATTTATTTTTGACATTGCTGGAGAATAATTTAAGTGCTGTTATGGGGCAACCACTTATTTTGCCCTTTCTACTCCAAGTTGAAGCTTGACCTATGCGTCTGTGTAGAAACCGAGGTAATCAAATCTACAGCTCTTCCACCGTAGCCATACAAACGGGGCACAATATTTCTGGGACATCCTGTATTGTTCATGCAGCGTGTGCAGCACTGATTTGAATGGCATATATTTTTGTTTAAAGCTGTTTCTTCGGAGAAAATGTTAAATGGCAGGCTGGGTAGTCCAAGACACACTTTAGTCAGTAAGGACACATGGGGTGGGCAGGACGAGCTTAGGGTACATAAACTATGGGGTGTGAAATTGGAGGGAAATATGGGGGTTACTGAAGAGAACATTCTCTGGAAATTGGTTGCATACCTAAAATAGGTTAAGTTGATTTAAATACAACAGATATTATCTTACATGACAAAACGACGACATAAAATCACTAGAAATAAATAAACTTTATTCTCGTTCTTCTCTCATCGATCTTTTAAACATAACAACTAAATTTGACATGTGATAGTCCCCTTTAATATGCAAACATAATTGTTTAAAGTCGATTGTTACAAGCGAAGGCAAGTTGTCCGAGATCCAAGACTCACACCGTTTAGGAAAAAATTAAAATCCCTTTTTAGCATGTTAACATAATGAATAGTGGAACATTTATGTAAAATGGCTCTACTACTGTTACATCAAGAGTAACATCACCATATTCAACTTAGTTTGAAATTTGTTGTCGGAAAAAAGAAATCATGGGCTGAAGTGATTTCTTTGTTGCAGTGTGGTCAAGATATAAAAACAAGCAACATTGCAGGAAAACAGCACCCTAGGTAATACATTAGAGAGAAACATTAGGCCTGTGTGTCCAGTTGACAGATGCATATTGAAATGTTCAATTGAAGTACTATTATTTTCATGTGCCTTGTTTGAAATGATCATGAAGGAGATATTCATTAGTTTCTTGACCGTTATCCTCTTGCAGAATGCAAGATGAGTTAAAATGTCACAGTTATTTAAATCCACGAGAGAGGAGAAATCTGAGTGAAAGTGATGTTAAAATCTAGAATATTACCCGAGTCCCAATTGCGCCCTTTGAATTGAATGATTTGACTCAAATCACACAATTGAGCTAAGTTTACCATGGGGAAAACAGCGAGAGCCAGGGAATAAGTCTAGCTGGAATCTTGCCTTTGGAGATTAGCGCTACACCGCTTCAGCAACAAAATTAACGCAACGGAAATTGTGAAGACATTTCTAATCCTAGTTAAATGACATCATGTCGCTGATTGTGACGAGTCTTCATGGCTTATATACTCTAGTCTCGTTCCTAATAATGGATCATGATGTACAACTGTCACTGCAGCCCCGTTCTGAGTTCTATGCACTCCATTTCGTAATGAATTCAAACTTCCATTTTGAGAACTGGTTCCACCTCGAGATGACGTTCCTTGTTGTGAGGCTGTAGCATTATGAGGCAAGCTACCATTCTGACAAAGGGTACCATTATGAGAAAGGCTTCCATTCTGTAATGGGCTACCATTTTGAGTTACCTTGACAACATGGCCATTACGAAGGGGTTGTTGCTCTTGTTCAGTCATCTTCAAGATTTCAGGTCGACTACGAAGCGCCATTTTCACCTTCTAAAATATGAAAAAGGAAGTTACAGTTCATTGCAATAAACCAAAGTATTAAAAACTGCCATAAAAGAAAAGTTGCTTGCTCCTTTGATATCACAGAGAGATTCAATTACATGCTCTATTTCCAAAGTATTTTTGCTGTTTAATGCCCTTTCCTGTATAAATTGATATTTGACTGCAAGAAAACATAACAAGTCGAAAATGAGTTGAGGAATCTACTTCTTCTCTGGGCCCATAAGAAAGCAGGTTAATTAATGGCATACGAATCTTGCTACAACTTTTGCTCAACTTCAAGGAAAATGTTCAGCTTAATGACAACACATTTTATGGCTTTCTTTTGTTGTTTGTCTTACTTCACGTGAGAAAGGTTCTCACAAAGATAGGGGCTAGTTAAATGAAGGGTTTTAAGATAAGAAAATGATATATAAGATAAAGAACATATTCTGAGTTGATGATACATTTCACGTACCTTTTTATGCAATCTCCAACAGACGAATACAAATGTGATGCAAATTATTCCCGCAACTGCAGGAATAGCAATGAGTAAAAATAATGGAACTCCTTGTTCCCTGTTCTCCTCATTTTCTGTCAGTTGATCTAAAAGAAAAAAGATGATGAATGCAAAAATTTAACTGTAATTTATAATATCAAATCAGATCACTTAAAGTTCTAGGCACGGTCAAGGAAAGACAAGCAGAAAGACAAAACAAGACATTTGAATATGAGCAAGGAAAGATCGCAAATGGGGAAAAGCTTTCAGCAGCAAGTCCCTGCCTGGTCTAAAGGATATTCAGGAGAACCTCTTGTCCGTAAAGGCGTAATTTTGGGCGGTAAGATCAAAGATAGGAAGGGTAAATGAAAATAAAGATGGCTGGAAGTGTGACAAAAATAAAAAATGTTTCATTGCAAGCATCCGTTCTTGTCAATGATGAATTTCATTTGGGAAATACATGCTGAGAAAGTCTTTAATTGTTAAAGGTTAAATTAGATGAGGGAATTTTGTTGACTGTAGGCCAAATCCGCCAACTTGAAATGGGATTAGAATAACCCAAAATATTGAAGAAGGACTGGCTAATCATACATGAAGTATTAATATGATTAATGATTTGTAGACCAAAACACTGAATTCCTTGACCAAAATAAGATTGGGAATTGAAACTGTGACAAAAGTGGAATGATGATCGATTTAACTTTGGCGATTTTTGATTGGGTAGAGAAGCTGCCCTATTTCCAATTCAGAAAGAAAGTTTTATTGCAGGATTATCTGGTTATATAAATATTCAGCAGTCTTTTGTTCAAAGCAGACGCAAATGAGATCAAACTTTTTCAAAATGCAAACTTGAATCAATGATTATTTTCATTCGGCAAAGATATGGATTTTCTTTGAACGCCTCCAGCCACAAAACGACAAGAATCACTGTTTAGAATGGTCATGAAAGAACTGCGGTCTCATTCTAGTGCAAATGACAAGATTTCTTTAATAAGGCAGAGAGGACGAGACTTGATGATGAAATTAATGGTTTACCTGTCGATAGTTTCTATGAAATATGCTTAAATGGCAAGCAGGGAGCATTGTTTCAAATATAACCAAAAATCATGAAGACTAACATGCTGGTAGGAAAGACAGTATAGATGAGGGAAAAAAGATTCCCTTCAAGATCAAAAACATAACTGGTGTACAAAAGTGATTACACTTCAAATCATCCCTCAAACCTCCAAGCTACTTGCATGCATTTTAAACAACTTGAAGATCCTTTCATCGATATAAATTAAGGGTTTTATGGGTTTAATTTGAGGTTGATCTTACACTAGAAGTAGGAAAACATTAAGAATTACATGAAGTTATCAAAAAACAAGAAACCGATGTTGCTGAGTGGAGATACACGCTTCATGGTATTGGACGAGCTTGTCTAATAGTTTCATAGTTTGTCAAATAGCTAGGATATTTAGGCACTCAAACTATGGGATTCGAGTCCTATTCTAAAAGTTTGGGCTAATGTCATGAAACTTCTTTCATTAGTGTACACGATCAAAAATTCTGCAAATATCCATTCTAAATGTAGAAAGCTGAACTTCCTGAAGGTGAAGCAACTGAAACAGCTAGCGGTGATAAGTCAAATCATGATCAAATGAAATTCCTTCTGCTATTTCTAATATCCGGAATTATTGCCATACTAAATAAACATGGGTTTAAAATATTAAGAACTATCATGATGCGATTAAGTCTTATTTAAGAATTTAAATGATTTCATATGAAGAGACGGAAGCCACGAATATACACATTTTTGGTAAGGAAGCAAGTCACATCAATATATCGGCAGATCACAGGTGGCGAAGAATGGTTGTAGTAATTATAAAAGAGAAATTGATTGTAAACCAACCTTTGTTCTCTTCCTTATTGTTGCTCTGTTTGTTGTGATGTTCATGTTGACCTCTAACTTCTTCTATCAGAATACTAGGCCCATGAATAGACTCAGTCCCCGAGCGAGAGAATCCAAAAAACGAAGACCATATCGGATTATCGTTTTGGGACTGGTTCTATTGATAGGTGTAGTTTGATGGAGAGAGTTAGAGGATCTCGTGAACATCACGACAAACACAGCAACGATAAAAAAGAGAACAAATGTTGGTTTACTAACAAAACTGTATATAAATCGATCAATTACCACGTTGTAAAGGAATGAATATAAGTACAATAGCTAATAATTTGAACAATTTCAATCAACCTTATGGAATTTCCACAAAAAGTTGTTAGACTAAGGCGTAGGCTGCCACTCCCACAAGAATATGAAGTTGAAAACCGACACCGATTTGAATGTTAGAAACAGATCGTGTACTGCCACTGAACACACATACCAATCTTATCAGGACGAGTCAGCATCACCCAGGATCCTGCAATTTCATCCAGTCTGAAATTGTTGCATGCCCGCAAAGGAGCCTGGGTAAAGGCCGTCTTCCACTTGCAGTGGTTTCGGTCGGCGACCAGTGTGCTCACCTTGTGCGCATGCTCTGTTGCTAAAGAGCATGCGCACTAGGTAAACGCGCACGTCACTGACCAAAACTACTGAAGCGGAGGTCGGCCTTAACAATGGCTCTTTAAAATTGTATATTTTCTGAAAAGGTCTGTCAGTTGATAAATAATTATGTTTGAAGATATCAACAAAGGAATTCGAAGGACGAATTGTTGTGACTTTACATCAAAAGATGTTTTCATTCTTTTTGACCCAAGAGAAAATCTCATAATTACATGAATGACAATAACTTAAGCTTATGTCATGAAAATTTTAAGCCATTTAAATGTAACACACTTTCCTCCACTTATTTATTAACGGAACGCAATTCAGACATGTAAATTTCCGAAAAATAACAATTTCATTGTTTTGCTTAAAATGACACCGTAGTTATTTTAATGCATTGCTTTGTCTAGGAGTAATCGATTTACGCAAATGCATGCTATGACAAAAGCTGGGTCAAACTTATTGCTAAATTTCTTCCCTAACTTTATCGGAGATGCTTCAAGAATTGTTGATATCAGTTTTCAAAGTATTTTGGAAAAATATAGCCAAAACTTTTAACCGAAACGGATTTGGACTTAAATAGAAAAAGCGAGTCAAAAAAAAAATTGAGAAAGAAAGGTAAATCAATTGAGCTCTTTTCCAAGGAAATTGAATAAGATCTTAAAAAGGACTTTTAGGATAAAAAGAGGATCAACAGCTCATATGAAAAGGAAAGAGGGCTTGCCTAGCCAAGCTGATGAGTGTGCGACGAAAGCGTTTTAGGTTATTCAACAATACTCTTTATTGCAGCTATCAATAGTGTTTCTATCTTTTCACGGTTTCAGTTTAACACGTTATTTCTTTTGCAAAATTTCACAGTTTTGCTCCTTGGTTACAGGTTACTTTGGTTAATTTGGTTGTTAATATTCTACATGAGTTAACAGTGTTCTGTCCACAAATTACAGTTAACAGTGTTCTGTTTTGCATTTGTCAGTGTATTACAACGAGTCCATCATTTGAGGTTATCTTTGAACAGCAAAGAATATTTTTTGACAATGACTACCAAGTGTATAAATGCATTTGAATTCAATTTAATGCACTTCAATAACAGATTGATTCGCGAATCACAAAATGTAACGAATGAATTATAAGTGATCATTTACCTTTCATGTCTGGCGCAGGCAATGGTCGCTTGTGGCCTAAAAACGATAGAAAAACGATTTTTGGTAATCCTTCTGTGAGAAAAGATGACATCAAAGTTACACTCTCAAAAGAACAAAACTGAGTGAAACAAATGCCATAAAAAAGAAAAATTTCATAATCGTTATACAAAATGAATCGAATTTCATTATCAAGAATCGAAAAATGTTTAAACTCTAATAACTGTGACATCAAAAATGTTGTTTTCTTAATCGTGAAGCGAAATGATAAATGAATCACGAAATGAAAATCGTAATCGCTCTGAAGATAAGACAGAAAGTTCGACGAGAGATATATTTATGATTTAAAAAGATATTTTATGAAATCAAAGGTTTATTGCAAAACTGATTATCTAATTGCATAAGGAATAAGTCTACTAACTAGTTGATAAGTAGATTGATGGATAAATCAAATGATTAAATGATCGATAGATTGATTAAGTGATTGATAATTTGACTGACTCACCTCTAGTTGCCTTGTCTTTAGATTCCTGATTCTCAAATCGTTTTGCAATCTTAACCATTACTCTTTTCACTGCAAATAATGATTTTCCAGTCGTACAAATATAAAGTCCTTCATCTTTGTAACTCACGTTTCTGAAAGTTAACGATGCAACGATACTACCAGTTTTTGTAGACTCAAATCGCCAACTTGTTCGAGGATGCTTCTTCGCCTTTTTCTTTGAACCAACTAATTGCTGAATTGGGGCTTTGAAATCTTGCTCCATCGTTGATTTTCCACTTGTTTTATCCTTTTTATATTTCAACCATTTTACCCGCGGGATTCCTCGTTTCCTTTTTGCATTAGATTGACAGACAAGAGTGAAATTACCGGCGATAACAGCTTTAATACGTTGAGATGGGACAATGTTTGGATGCGTATCTTCCTCGCCAGGGACTGAATCTATTATCTGGTTTTTAACAATAATAACAAAAGTGTAACTATCTCGCCCTAACCTGTTTGACACAATGCATGTATAATTTCCGCTGTCTTTCAATCTCAATGATTTGAATTGTAAATGTTTTTTACCCATCTTCAATTTAATTTTTCGATCTAACTGCAAAGAATGCCCGTTCTTTGTCCAAGAGATTTCAGGAGGGGGATTCGCATCATTTGTAAGACAACGTAATTTCGTACTGGATCCTACCACATGAATTTTTCTGGGGTTTTGTTGACGAGGTTTTATAATTCTTGGGGCGGCTTCTTTATCTGCAAAGATAAACTTATCTTATTCAAAGCGATTAACATAGGTAAAGGAATCTCATAACAGTTCTGTTTTAGAAGCAAATTCATAATCCTCGCTACTATACTCATAAACTTCATATGTAAGATCTAATTATCGATCAAATAATGAATAGGTTAAACAAAGTGTATAAAAAATGCTACTGGTGGAAAAATTAAAATTTCCGCGGAATGAAAGGTCCGACGAAAATGAGATGGTGATTTTCTGAAAGCATGACAATACCACTTTTATTCGAAGTATCAGTTTTGCAAAATTGGTCTCAAGGGAATTCGTAAGCAAGAAGAAAGTAACTATATGTCAAAAAGGGATGGTGCTTCTCTTTAACATTTGTTCTAACCGTATGGTTTGGTGGCAGTTTGATCTTTATTATTTCATTTTGCAATAGGTGATCTGAGAGGTGATCTGAGAGGTGATCTGAGAGCTGAACAGAAGGCAGTAGAACAGACAGTTGTGATTAGACCAGCTCTTCATCACAGAATCTCTCATGCAAGTTCCAATGTTTTGCTTTGATAATTCGCTTTGAAAAATCATGGTGCGGCTAAAACTGCTGCATAGTGTCTTCATTGTCAAAAAGCTTTTATCAAGAACAATATTTATTGGATCAATATAACTAAATCATTTATAAATATTACTATGCAAGTTTCTTTCGATGATTACAATGTAAAAGAAGAGAACGATTTGCAATGCAACTTTTTCTTCTCATAAACCTAGAACTAAAACAATATCAAAATGAGCTACCTCATGTTGACACATGCTTACTTCCCTCACGTTTACGAATTCCAGTGAGACCCATTTTGCAAAAACCGTACATCAAATGAAAACAAAGGAGTCAGGCTTTTAGAAAATAACTCTCTCAGTCACGCCAGGCCTTTCGCTCATGAGATTCGTCCGGTGTCAGGTAGCCTATGTTTTGATACACGCTGTAGAATAGAAATCTGCTGTCAGGTTGTTCTCAAATGCCAAATCAACTTACAAACTCTAAAATAAATACGCAAAAAAGGAAAGAAATGAATAGACAAGAAAGCAAATTTACCTTCAAAAATATCGACTGCAGGTGTTACTGTTCCTATGCGCTCTAAAAAACAAAACACGAGAATTAATGATTAAAGATTGAAGAATCATTTGTGTATAAGTAGCATCGCACATTTCTGGGTTCGGGACAATGAAAATTATCTCAACCCCTTGCTCATTATCTGTAAGTTCGCTGGATACTCTGATCCCCGGGGGTGCACTACATATATTTCGGGTACGGAGACGTGCCATCGGGAAGGGTATCTATCTATTTTCCACAGGTTGGTATAAAGAACGGGTATCAATTTTCACAATTTTGGCATAAGGAACGGTACCTATTTTCAAGATTTTGGTATGAAATATAAGTTCGGATATACTTTTTGGAAAAATCGGCGTAAGGTCGGGTATACTTTTTCAAAAAATTGGTATAAGGAACGGGTGTGTTTTTGAAGCCTCGATGGCATGTCCCCGGTCAAAATCTGGTCAAGTGCACCCCTGGGAGGGACTCTGATCACTCCAAAGCTCGATCCAAAGTTTGCAAACATATTCCGACACGGCACACTCTGTGCATAACAGGCAATGCATGTTAAATATGCGAGTCAAATTCTCCACGCATAGATACAAAGCCCATTATGCCATTTGGTTATCTGGAAACAGGCAGTCGTATCCGATTCACAACGTTAGAAAAAGCGATGGACAAGCTTCGATAATGATTATTTCTTTCGAAGATCTGCTTGAAAATTTGCTCGTTACAGGCCCTTAAAATTGTGATCAATCAACAAATAAAATGACGTAATCAGATACCAACCAGGCTTCCTTTCTACCGATGGTTTGACAGGGGTAACCTCTTTTCCATCTTCAAAGACTACCAATGTTCTGTAAGCTCCAACAGAACCAAATTCATTAGTTGCTGTACATAAATATCTCCCAGCATCCTCTGCTTTTATGTTCGATATCTTCAAATATTTGTTTTCTTTGATTTCATATCGAGGCGATCGGAATCTGTCGTGCCTTACAAAGCCATTTTGATTCTTCCAAAAGAATAGTGTTCGATTGTTCGTGTCATCGTGTGCTCCTGTTGCACGGCAACGTAATTTGACATCCTCTCCGATGTTTTTCTTGTAAACGATTTCACGACTGTTACTGATTCTTGGAGGAACTGCAAAGTAAAAAACCAAAATAAAATGAAAGGCAAGAATCACTTTGACAAGAGCAAAATAAAGAAAAAACAAATAGTCAACACCAGGTCACAATAAATGGGCTCTCAACTTGAGTTGCGAAACATAAGCATGCTGAAGCGTCACTGTTTGTTGAAGCGAAAATCACGGAAACCTTCCCTTATGTTCTCAGTTAGATGTGTGCAGTATATCGATATAGCTACCCAAGCTTCTTGTATAAAGTGGAAAATTAAAGACTGTTACTAGAATCAACTTGTGAGAAGCTGGAACACGGAAAAATAACTAAAGAACAACAAACGTAATGTAACAGCAAACGCAAATAAACTACGACAGTAAATAAACAACAAACGTAAGTAAACAAGGGACTGGACATCAAATGGGCTTTCAAAGGGAATAAACATAGCTATATCTCGTAGCCGCTCTAAATAGGCAAGAGAAACGCCCACAAATCCATTGTTTCTTTAGCTAAACAATGAAACCGGATGCGTCTAAGCTGTCAAGTACAATAGATTATATTTTTGACCTGGCCCGGGCCAGCTTTTAACTATGTCGATTCCCTTTAATAAAGAGCGAATATTGTTTCCTGAAACTAGAAAATCTGAAAACAAAAAAAAAATTGCGGCAGTTTGTGGGGTGTGCGGTATGTGGCGTTGATTGTTATTGATCCAATTGATCATCATATGTTATGTTGCATATGATTACTTTCCCGTAGGATGGTAATTCAGTAATTTCCTGTGGTTGACCAATTGTTAGTTCACCTTAACTCCAATTTCTTCCATGTTTTATTTTTACCTTTGAATCAGAAATTGGATATACTACATCGTGACGTAAAAAGGAAATTCTTTTCGACATCGAGATACGGAAATCTTAGGGAGGAAATTAACTGCGCCAATGCATTGCGTTGGGCGTAAATGGACCATTTTCTGACAGCAGGGTAATTAAGTTTACAGACACAGATAAAATCAACAATATGAAAATTCTTCAATTCATTCAATAAATGGTACATTGACAACTATGAGAAGTATCAGGAAATGCTGCCTCATAGAGAACGAAAACATTCCAATTTACCTTAAAGGACAAGTCAGGGGTTGGTATAATTGTTGATAAAATGAAAGATTACGTCGTTGTGATTGGTGTGTAGTACTTTTTTTCAACCTTTTCTCTCTTTTCTCTGCGAAATTGCGTGTTGCAATCTGCGAGATGTGCGAAATGACGTCATAATTCATGACATCATTTCGCATACTTCACTTTCGACCTGAACGAAAGTTTCCTGCCAGTTGTATTTTTACATCCTTCATACTTCGGCATTTTCGTCCCACTTGCGTACAAGATGTTTCCCCCCAAAAAAAACTTTGAAGATTTTCCGATGTCATAATATAGCCTCTAAACCTAGGCTTGTAAACCGAGGCTAACCTCATTATCGTGCAATCATACAAAATGGCGACGACATTTTGGCCTAACTTACGAAAACAATTATGCGAAGTTACAGCAGGTAGAGATCCCTAAACTCGGAAAGAAGTCTCAATTGGTGTTCAGCAGTTGGTAAGGTTGCTTTTTGACGCAAATCTTATAAACCCCGGACTTGTCCTTTAAGAGCATTTACGATGAAGTCTGTTAAATTTTGTCAGCAAAACAATGGATAAGGCAAAAGCTAGCGCCCATTTGCGAACGAATTTTTTCAACCAAGAGTGAGATCTGTCAATAACGGGACAGAGAGCGTCCGACTCCAAGGTTAACAGCTGTGGCAAATGTTACCATTAACGATACGAAATTGACAATTCCTTTGTCAGTTTAATGTACAAAGTTGGAACGGAGAAAACTGTCCGAACAAGTTATGCCGCGTTTTTATTCCGAACTTGGTCTTTTATAATGCATATTTTTAGACATCTGATTTTATACTGTATACTTCTGATGACTTGTAAATATTTTATCCACAATATTTCTTATATAATATTTGCATCTCGCATTTTCAACGTTGGAATTCATTAGCTTATTGCTTTTAGCTACATTTTTATGGTAATCCAACGATAAATAAATTGATAATAATAATAAATAATAATTCGGAAGTTTCAGAGCCTATAACGCGAAACAGCATGTTTGAAAACGACGGAAAAGTTTTGTATGTTCTGATTGCTGAAGAATTTAGGCCTTACAATCATGATTAAACGACCTAACCGTATGCACTCCTACTCTTAGATGTTTAACTTTCTCATTGAATTATCATTGAAAATGTGTCGTCCCCTCTATGATAGGCCATGAAATTTACTGGCTAATCAAATGAAGCATAAAATAAATCCAGTAAAAGATTATTGCGATCCCGTAATTACAAATTCTTTCTTAAATAGAGATCAGTAACCTTTGCTAGATGGGGAGCCTAACTGCCCATTCCATGTCACTAATGTGTGTTCTCTATTCAAAAGGGAATATAATATTTGTAAGGAATATTTAGACAGTTTGTTGGTTAAAGGCCTGATCACAGACTAATCCAAAATAAACATTGAGATTAAATGGTTTTAATATTAGCTAAGAAGACTAGACTTTGAAGAGAAAATCGATCTCTCTTCTCAACCTAGAAAAATACACCTAAATCTACGCGCTTAGTCTTTGTGTTCCCTTTATCACAACTGTAAACGTGCTGCAAGTTTTAATAAACTTTTACACAATAATGTCTCCAGTTTCCTTAACTTATGTTTGCTGTTAGGCGAAGAAATCAAACGTTCAACTCAAACATGGATTAGATCTTTGTACAAGTATGCATGCATTGAATCAATGGTTTCTTATGACAAACTCAACTAATCACAATTGAACATTTGTCGTTTGATTCAAGTTCAAAGTTCAAATTCAAGTTCAAAGACAAGTACAATGTACAAATCATTTAGGTTTCGAAATGGCAGAACTAACGATTCTATTGGTTGAAATATTTGGTTCCAAGTGCTAAGTCTAAATGAATAACTAGAAATAATGAATGTGAAAGGCCTGGAAAGGTAGTTTAAAATGCACTTATGTCAAAATTCAGTCTTGCTCGGTTACTCCTTAGGCCTATGTCATGAAAGTTGGCCTCCTTGACTTGTTCTACCACCTTAACTAAATCTACCATCTCATTGGGGGTATGTCATCTTAACTATTCCTCCTTTGAAATGCATTTGAGTGCTACTTTAATTTCAGTAACACGAAGTTCTTGGCTTGCAGCTAGCAGACCGTTACACCAAATACTTTCCTTGCAAACATTACTGAAAGATAAACTTTAGTGCAAATATAATCACTATGAGTGACCTACGCCTGAAAACTTTTTAAATTAGGTGACAAAGTTGCTAAGATACGTCCTAAGGCCTTGAAACCATGCAGTGCTTGATCAGTAAGGGCCTAAAGCACGTGGATTTAAGCTTGAAAATGATTGGATGGCTTTACAAAAAGAGGATTATTTGGGTAATTACATAAGATCAGTATACTGTGGATCAGTAAGCGTTACAGAGCAATAAGGCTGCCACATTATGACATGATTATGACACGAGAGAAGGAATTAAACATGAAACAAAATGATTTGAATAATGAGATTAAAAGGATTTAAGCAGTAACTATTCCTATCTGCGGGATGTAAATTTTGATTGTGATTAATTTAATAAAAGATGTTTATCACAGGCAGAGAGACGTTGATGTAAAGTTGATTATTTTTATCTCTCTTTTTATGAAACACTGGCAGTTAGAATAGGGTAATTCTTAATACAATTGCGGATTCATGGCCCCCCAAAAATCATTCGCTTGATTACAATGTATTAAATTCACAGAAGGAGACAGTGACCTTGAATTTCAAGCGTTGCCTTAGTAAAATCGACAAAATAAAAACGGGCAGTTTGTCCTCTTATTAATTTGATGATAAGCCAGTTATTAATAAAGTCTCACAGTCACACCAACTTACAAACAAGTTCCCTATCAATCATCTATTTGAAAACCAAGTATTAGGCTCAAAGAAGAACATTAAATCAGTCAGCCTGATGGTAGGTAGGCCGTATGAAGTTGAATTTAATATAGGACCAATCTTCCAAGTAATGATGATGGTGGTAGTGGTGGTGGTGATGATGATGATGATGATGATGGTGATGATGAATGACAATAAGATGATCTGAAAATAAGGAATCTCTACCACAAAGAATCCATACCAAGGCTGAACAACTCGAAAAGCAATACGGGAATAGTCTTAGTAGCAAACTGTCAGCTTCATGATAGTGTAATGATGGTATGAGAGGAGGTATTTTGCGTGAGTTAAGACGCAGATAATCGGAAAAACTTTGGGATATAATGAAAAGAACAGAAATCTGAAGAGATTGTGTGATTTGATGGAGTTAAACAGTGTCTTAAAGCTAATGACAAAAGCAGTAGTATAGATCAAGGGCATTTGAGAATAAGCATGGATTCTGGTCATCTTTAAGACAAGATTAAAGAAAGAGGTCATTGCTTATCAAAGGCTATTCCATCACACTCTATTCAAGCATTTTAACTTGAGACAAAATTAATAATCGTGACATCGCCTGTCTAAAAAACTAACTAGATTTTATCGAAATAGTGGCCGAATTAAAGGGATTTCTGTCAAGTTGTAACCTCTAACAAGTAAGCCTATTGTGAAGAATATTGTGAATTAAATTGACAATTATGGTAGTCTCCTTAATGTAAACCCCTAATGACTCAAAGTTAACTCAAAACTGGTTCAAAACTAAACAAAATTTAAGACAACTTCGTAAATAAGCGTCATAAGATAGCATTCTTGTTGAGCAAAGTAAATATTTTATATCAATCAGTTGTCAATACAATTTATTGAGCGCTCAAAGTCGAGAGAAAGTTTTTTAGGAAGATTAAATTATGCTTAGTTCTTGGGGCTTACTAAAGAAGCAGGGGCCACAGTTGAAAAGCCTCGGTTGACTTACAGCTGAATCATGTCATAGAGGCTGCGAGGTTAAAGATGGCGGCAAAGTAGAGACCTATGGAGATAGTAGTAATGAATCATCGAACGGACCTCAGGGGATGAAGAAGATCATCGAGAAAGATAGGAATCATGTGAAGCAGGATAATTCCCCGTCAAAAACGACAACATGACAAAGCTTGTCAGCATGGGAGATTGATAAGCTCCTAGGCCACAATCTGACCACTACTGTTTTTTTCGTTTGAAAGTTTTCACCTGACAGCTCAGCCGTCAACGATGTGAAAGCACTTGAAATGGGATTACCACTGGACAATAAACTCATTCCATTCAATTCAACTCATCGATTTAGATCAAACTAGGACATGCTAGCTTTTCATTTTAAATGCACATTAGATCCCACTTATTTTAAAGTCCTTCTTAGTTCAATCACAATACAAAATGCCTGTCCCTCCAGGGGTCTTTCCTACGACCAAGATAGAAAGTCCCTCAAACAATTTCCCGTGCGTTTACTTTTTCTCCTATAGTAAATAGCGCATGATTTCATAAGAGAAACAAATGCAGACCAAGATGGCAACTTCGCTATAATCATACCATGGGGACAATAATCACTGATTCATCAAGAACATATCACAGATGTGTGATGCCATTGATAAATCACTGATCAATCGTGATTCGTGTATTATGAATCGAAAAGAATGTGACGCTGATCAATCACTCAAATTCAATAAGGGCAGAACATGATCAATCATTGAGATAGCTTGTGACTCAAACTTGAAATGTGCTTAGCTGATAACGCATAGCATTTTGTTTGAAAGAACTTCTTTGTATTAATCATACAAAAAAGGATGCACAGCTTCCTTCTTGAGAGTCGTTCAGAAGTCATTCCGAATGAATACATGACGTTTGTGTTCAGATGTATCAGGAGAGAAACATGAGTAATGACAGACAACGTTCTGAGTGCAAAAAAGGAGCAAACTTGCATTGAAACACCAAACTCCGAATCATGACATCAAGAAAGGCTCTCAGGGTTGGAGAGAATAAAGCCAACTAATATGGTCAACCATCTCTCCAAGTTAAGGAAAGAATTGCTGTCAAGAGAGTAATAAACTCGGTCGCAATTTCTGTGGCACAAGAAGGTGCATTTTATGTGGAAGATAATGGTGAATATGTTTAGTAATTAGGTTAAAATTTTTCTCTGGGTAAACACGGTACACTACGTATCATGGGATACGTGGAAAAAGGTGGCCGGTTCCAAGGACCTCGATTCAATGCGATTTTGGATCGCTAATAAAGCAGAATAAGAAAAGCTGGTTTTTCCTAAATGAAAGAACAAGAACATACCGGGTTTTCCCTAAATAACAAAGAACATACCGGGGTATTTCCTAAATAACATTGGCGGGAAAGGAGAATTGTGAGTCACTGGTCCATTCACTTCGCGGAAATAATAAAGTGATTCCTGAATTGTCGAGGGAAGGCAGCGATTGTTTTTGGACAGCGGCAACTAAGTTAGGCCGGCCTAAATTGAACTGTGCGGTTGATAAGAGTTTGAAATGAAGCGAATGTTGTCTAAAGGATAATCCGAATGCAGACGAAGACGAGATTACAAGGCCAGAATGTTGACATATCGAAGAATCATTTTACTGTTGAATCAAGCCAACGAAAGATAGAATTACTTTCAATGTGGTCGACTTATATTTTTTCATGGCTCATTCAAATCATGCGACCAAACTGATCTTGTTCGTCTTGTGTCAATTCTTGACATCTTTGGGGCCAGCCACGACTGCTTTGACTGCCCCCCTTGACCCACAACAAGAACATTCTTATTCATCCCCCTAAAGTAGGTTAATTATCCTGACTCTTCATCTTACACTGCCAATTGACTACTTACGTAAATTGACGTAAATTTGTATGTGGAACATAGCTATTTCAAGCAGATAGGAGAAATTAACTGCAAAAGGGAAAACAGAATCCAACCAAAAATTGTTTCAACAATGTGACGTCCTTCGATTTCGATGATGTGGACAATCTAATTCCAAGAAGTGTACTGACGATGCAAAGCGTGATATGCAACACACCGAAGTTAGGCCAGCATGTGAAGGCCTTCATGCTTAACTCAAACTGAGGTTATTTCTCTAAAAAACGAGCAGTAACATACCAATGCTATGACAAATTAAAGAACGAAAATGGATAAAATACATATGGTTCCAACAGAGTTTGGCCACTTATTTAAATTTACAGATGAAGGAATATATGTCCTCAGTCAAAGTAGCATTTTCAGCTCTCAAATCAAGCGATTAGAAATGATCCTAAATTAGATTAATCCTAAATAAGATTCCTTCAATTGGATTTTGCAAAGATGAAAGAAACAGCACCCCTATGGATTACGAAACCCTTCAAGCTGTTATTTGATATCAAAAAGTGATATATCATATTTATTAAAAATATAGTAGGAATTTAAAGTTGATATGAACCGTGAACCATTCAGATAGCAAGCAATGCATCTCCCAATGCCTGATTCCCTGCAAAAAGGGGTGAAAGACAGAATTATAAGGGGTCACCCCGATATCAAACCATTGGAGCTGATATTTGATAGAAGAAAGGGAAATAACAAAATAGAAATGGTATCAAAATAAACAGCAGCAATGTGGCTTCTACATGAATGTCCGCATGTCTAGATGCTGAACAATGTATCCTTGCAAGACCTAAATCTTTTCAAGAACAGACACAACAACATCAGCTGGGCAAACAGATGATGATAATTCGAAAATATTGATGATGATGATGATGATGATGATGATGATGATGATGATGATGATGATGATGATGATGATGATGATGATGATGATGATGATGATGATGATGATGATGATGATGATGATGATGATGATGATGATGTACTGTTTATGAAAATAATACGAGATAGGGAAATTGAGAGTTGTCATGGGGGGAGGGGGCACCAAAATGGGGATGAGCACATTCACTACATTAGCCCTTCACCGCATTAGATACTCTATGGTAATGACCATGACCAGATATTCAAAAAAGAGTCACAAACTATTCAAATACATTCTACTACATATTTAACACATTTTTGATCTTTTGACGATCTAAAATTCCTTAATCACGTGTTTGAGTATTCAATTTTCAGTTGACAGATAGCTAAATTACCACGTTAACAACCTCGTTTTCAGTTTCAGTTTCATAGTTAGTCTGTTCCCCTGTACCAATTAGATGTCACCACTGAAACATTATGAATCAATATACCACGAAATTTATTTCCATTATTCATGACGTTGAGATTTAAAGCTTTCAAAAACCGGTTGGTTCGCACAAGTGCAGAGATCCATCCCAGCAATAATGTATGTTGTATTCACAAAGATATCCTATCAATTTGTTGCTGTAAATAAGCTATCTTCTTGTGTTTTGTCTATTTTTACGTTGATATCCCTGACACGAAGGGGGTTGCCAATGATTTCTACCTTTGTAAGGCTAAATGTTGCAAAGGAACGTTTAAAACAAAATTAGATTCACATCATCTTCAAACCAAACTGAACATTGCTTTATTGTCGTTTTGGGAGATCTTGAAAGAATAACGAACAACGGAAAATGACAAATGAAAAATATACGATTTACAAATTACGCTTTTCTTGAGCTGGCTTAAGGTGCATCATAAACGGAGGCTTCAATCGCGAAATTTTGGTTCACAGAAATTGACAAACAACAGCTGACAAGATTCTCTGACACGTTGCTATATGCTACTAAAGTACTGGACGGATGTTTAGTGCCAAGTGGAATAATTGATAAGCACTAAAATCATAAATAAACAAAAAGCACCCTCTAAAAATAACAGAAAATAAAATAAGAAACACAACTGTAATTTGGCAGATACGTTTCGATTAAAATCTTCCTCAATAAAATCATATTTGCTTAAAAAAGAACGTTTTCATTGGGAATAAGGAAAGATAAGCAGCTTGAGAAAAGTTGAATTGAATAAAACTTACGTCCAGTTTCTGCAAGAGTAAAGAAGCAGGTAAGAAGCAAGCAAAGCCAATGTTGGGCAAATATTTTTTTTCCAATCCAAGCCATGCCGCGTTCCAGTGGTTTAGCGTGGTTTGTAGTGGTTTAAACACTTCTCTTGAAGGTTGTCCAGTTCAATTTCCGCTTGGTTTCTACAGAAATCAGTAGAAATGTGAACAATACTTGCAGCTACATATAACGGGGGGGGGGGGGGGTTGCTAGATAATCAATGGCAAAAGAGCGCACGACAGAAACGGGGCTTGATCTAAAACACGATACATACAACATAGAATGTACGTTGAATGGCACGGAACGAAATATAGCCTGTGTGGAAGTTCGACTGATTTGTTTTCAGAGAGGTTTTCAGAAGAAAGATATCTGAAAAGAAATCAATCGAGTCTGGACACAGGTAGGAATGAAGTTGATTTCCTTTTGAATCTTCTTGCACATAAATGGTGTTCAGAGTTTGGTCTGAATCTATTAACTTTGAAAAAGTGCATGCACAAATGAAAACTAATTACATCGAAAAACAAAGGGAATTGACACGGTTAAATTGATCCAAATCTATTCTTATCGGTCCAATACGACGGCATTTTGAAAGCGAGGTCCAATTAGATGGCGCATCATCCCTTCTATTTCTAACTCGTATGCCTTACAAGTGGTGTCTCTATGGCCTGAAAGAAAATGTTTGGTACAAACTACAAGTCGTATCACCCACCGCACCCACTATCACGAATTCATATTTACCTGAAAATTCCTTTTCCATCTTTACAGCGAGTTATTACTTATTAGTGAATGCATTCGTAGTCATCATCATCATCATCATCATCATCATCATCATCATCATCATCATCATCATCATCATCATCATCATCATCATCATCATCATCATCATCATCATCATCATCATCATCATCATCATCATCATCATCATCATATGATAAACAACACTGCTATACTGTGAGGTGTAGTACTCCACCATCACCAGTGCCAGCGTTTTTACCCCATTGGTCAATATGATTAATTGTTTACGCCACAATGACAAACACATGTTCTCGAACGATAACGAAGTGCGTTACTCAAATACAATGACGATGGGGAGGAGAATGGCTCAAAATGTGCATCTGTAAATGATTGGTTAGGAATAGCAAACAATTATGTCATTAGCACGTTCTTTCCAAAGTGCGTGCTTTCTAAGCGTCTTCTGATTAGGTGTCAAATGTAGTTTTGTAACGGCCTGGGTCGAGGGAGGATAAGACAAAGGAGGCCAAAAGTATCCTCCTGTATTCTGATGTGAAGCGCCAGCAGAAGTGAGACAAAACTGGTGTATTCTACTGGACCAACGGAGCTTAGAGGGAAAACTGTGAACCGATATTAATGCTTTCAAGTGAAAAAACTTTCTGAATAAGATAATTTCTTTTCTGTCTCCGTGCCACTGTTGGCTATCCAAGAAAAAGTGTCAAATCTATCCCTGTCTGTGTGCATGAATAGCGCAAATGAAATCTTGGATGGCACAATCATCAGATGAAACTGATGGAATAATGTAGTTAAGAGCTGATTTTCAGGAACACTCAAGTTTAGCTGCTAAATTCTGTCCAGTGGGAATTTGGTAAACACAGTTCGAGTTCAGTTTGAATAGAATCCTGTGAAAGTTCAATGACCACAGGAAGTTGGCAATTAAAACTAGACGTGGAAACCTTCATTCAATAATAAAAAGTATGCCTAATAAGATTTTCAATTAAAAATCCTCCAAACGATCATATTATATGAACAGATGAGGCGTTGTACAGGTGGCTATGTTTGTTTTTGATGTTGACTCCTCGAAAACATTTTCAAATAACCAGGAGAGTGTGTTTACAGGCGAAGCAAATAGTCTTCTTATAAACTGTAGGTCCAAATGCGTAACATTCTAACATTATAAACTATCTTAAATTTAGTTTTGCGCAAAATCATGTTGACCTCTTGAGAAAATGTTCAATTTGCCAGGAGATGTCCATGTTTACAGGTAAAGCAAAGAAGGTCTTCATAGCCTGCCTGCTCAAGAGGCATAACATTATGGAAGACAAAGTTCTGTCATCTTCTCTTCTTGTTGGTATCAAATCAAAGAAAGTTGCACTTCCTCAAAGACAGTCTAGTAATGATCTATAAAATATTAACTTTTAAAATGTGAAACCAATAAAAGCTTATCCCTGAACGCAAACGATAAGAAGATTGAAAGGGAGTTACTTGTGATTAAAAACTATCGTGACCGACTTGCACAGTCAAAGCATCGCTTTGTGAATTTGGACAAGCTGTGTTAATCTTATGATAAAAAGTGGTTATATACCTGTATGACTGCTCAACCAAAACGTGAATCGAAACTCAATGAAGATTTCTCTCTCTACTTGACTACGTATAAGATAAATAAATGCAGCTCTTTCCGTGTACCCTTGTGAGTCAACAGAGGAGAACTGAGTAACCTCTCCACCTTCTCTTCGCTATGTTCTCTCTACCAATGACGGCTGTGTGTATTTTTGCTGTTTGTCGGTCGGTGATCATAAAGTACATTCAGCTAGAACAATGGAGCAACCGAACACGAAATACGATGTAATCAAAGTCTTAAATTCCTTTCTTTGCACACTGGAACCGACTTTCCGGGGTTTTGAATAATATTTGCCAAACATGAATATGCGAGCTCAAGCCAGCGAGTTCTGCTTAAAATGCGGACCAGCATCCTCGTGACTATGAGAAGGAATCGAACTGTGCATTGAATCAGCAATGGATGAGCCGGGGTTGACATCTCTCAATGGTCAGGGACTATCTATGCTCAGCGCTGTAGATTTTAGGTTTTTGCGTGTGCATTTTCAGTTGAGATTGACCATTGTCATGCAGACTTTGTAAATTCAGCAATAAAATCAACAGCTAGACTGATCCAAAGAAAAAGTAACTTTGTACGAGGACGCAAGTTTCATATAGCTGTATGGTTCAAACACAAACAAAAATCGACCTTCATGTGATTAAAAGTTCGAGAAATTTTCATTTATTATGCTGTATCAACAAACTCTGATATTTTTCAAGCCAGTTGATATCGAGGTCACTGGGTCATAGAAAGTCAAAAGGAGGCGGGATACAGTTGATATTCTTCATTGGTTGTTGAGGTGAAACTACTGCAAATTATGACTTAGCTTTTCTTAACAAAATAAACTCATTTGATTGGATAAATTCTGCCAACGATGCTTCTTTTCGGAGTTTTGGTAAGATACATGAAGCCATTTCGGAGCTGTAAGAGCGACAGATGTTATTGCGAAACTACCAAAGGATGACTCTGTAAACTATCGCTTACTTTGATCCTATGTGTTAAATGACAAATCCAGTTAACAATTTTTGTGTTAAATTGACAATTTTAGCCGAATTTTGAAATCTGGGGGAGGGGGCGGACATTTCCCACTCAGTCCCCCTAGTGGCGCCGCCATTGAATCCACCGACCAAATCAATCGCATTCTATGCAACGCAAATTATCATAATGAAGCTGTAAATAATGTGGCACTTACCGCTAATTCTATATTATATACAATTTCTACATTCCACATTCTTTGTATTCATTAATATTCCACACTCCAATATTATTCCATATGAAATGGTGTTACAAGTATCTTTTTATGTAAGAAACCCAGGTTCAGAGGTGAGGCCATTTTCCAACCAAAATTTCTTGTGTTTCTTATATTTTTTTAACGCTGGAAGTGTAGAGTTCATTTAATTTTGTTGAAAGGGCTCCCGAATTACTTAGTAACATTTCAAAACAAGTAAATAGCATAATTCGCACTCAAAATCACATCCAAAAAGTTGCTATTACTATACAATGTCAAAATTTTTTGACTGACCTGGGAAAATTAAAATTGCAAATTACAAAAGTTTCTTAATTTCTTGAATTCAGGTAGGTTTGTTCCTACTATCTAGAAATCAAGCCTACCCACAGTGGGCCAAAATGGTGATTTTGCAGACATTCGTGGACATCTCAAGGGAACTAATGTTACAGGGGCAGTTGGCAGCTCGTTTTGACGTATGAGAGGGATAAATCAACTGGTTCACAGAGCAGCTTTAAAACTTTTATATTCAGGGGGGTTAATACTGTAATCAGGGCCTAATACTCTATATTTACACTCTGAGCCCAGAACCCCCGTTACACTTCTCGGTCTCAAGAAAATCAGCATTAATGATTGATGGATCTTTTCAATGTATTCGGTTGGAACAATGGATAGAGTTGAATGTTTCACCATATTTTGGGGATTGGGACCCATATTATGGGGACTGGGACACATTTTCTAATTTTGGGAATTCTAACTAAAAATCTCCTTTCTGGTACATTCCAGTATAATAAAGCTATGTAGAAGTTTCTTATGCACATGATATTACCTAGGGGATACTCAATAATTAAAATTTCTCTAGTGTTCTCAAAAAAATAGGCATGGT
This sequence comes from Aurelia sp. 3 sensu Dawson et al. (2005), assembly GCA_964020215.1. Taxonomy (NCBI): domain Eukaryota; kingdom Metazoa; phylum Cnidaria; class Scyphozoa; order Semaeostomeae; family Ulmaridae; genus Aurelia; species Aurelia sp. 3 sensu Dawson et al. (2005). The sequence goes on from OZ026585.1 coordinate 21,070,049, forward strand.
CTAAATATCTTTCCCTGGAACACCTCAAATTTCCTTAAAAATACCTTTCCCCCCTGTTTATTTGATTTTGCCGAGGGGAAACAAAATGAAACCTTCAAAAATAAAATTTTCATAAGCTGCTCTTTCAGAAAATGAATTGGTGTCATGTTTCTCCTCGTAGTTTTTAAAATATTCTTGATGAAAGTCAAATTTTGCCCTCTGAAGAAGATAACAGATCTGACAAGCTGTCTGAAGAAAATTATTGCATCTGTACAAGTAGACAAGACAAAGAATTTTCGTCTTGCTTTTCAATAAACAGTGACTATCTACGACTTGGTTATAGCTATCAAACATTCTGCAACCCATTTTTCTAGCCGAAAATCATTTATCCACATTCTCTGCCACTAGAAAGCTGGGTGTAACATTTTGAAAGATTTTGTTCAATCTTCTCAGATTCAGATATCTATAACTCTGTGATAACACAAGATAAATGAAAACTTTAAAAGGCACGCTTAAGCCCAGTTGTTCGGCTTTCTAAAACTGCATAAAAATTTGCATTTTTGAGAACTTCAAAATTTCCGAATGTCTGCCTCTAGCCCACTGTGCTACCGTCCCTATCAATCTGTTTCTTATGAAATAAAATGCGCGTATGAAAAATCAATCGACGAAAACAGGATACATGCAGGCAAAACGAATTGCAAAAGTAGGCAAAAGACCAACATTTGCGCAAAATGAAGATCGCAATGTGCACGTCAAGAGGCTCAAGTTCAAGTCACGCGCTTCTCGCACAATCAATATTTTCTTTTGGTCCAAAGGTTAAGCTCAAAATCTCTGGTCCATATTTGCGTCAATTGTGCCATCGGGCCCGATTCAAGGTGGTGCCATATTAATCTATAAATTGTCACAGTACAAAATCGAAACAAAACTCTTGTTGACAATGAGCTGATTCCACATTTCATACGGAACCTAATATGTAGTTGTTTTACATTCTGTAATAAAGAAGGTTATCTGCCGATGTCGTGAATCTTATCTATTTCTGTTTGTCTGTGATGGCCAAAGCTAACATATTTGGACCTAGGATGGCATTTTTAAGAGTCTCTTCATAAATAAATATGAACTGTACGAAAGGAAGGACTGGTTTCACCATTATTACCCAGGCTCCTTTGCTGGCATAGTACAATTTCTGACTGACTGAAAATAAAATTTGGTCCAAAAGAGAACTATTGATCCGCCATAGATCCGCCATATAGCATTGGTTGAAATGATAGAAAGTCTTGCTTCGTAGAACCGTTCTGTCAATTTTACCACTGTACTGCCGGGTGAGTCCAAAAAAAGTTTAGGCGTTTGGAGGGCTGTGGAATAAAAAGTATGTCACCGATATTCAAAACTGATATGTTCAGCTATAAGTCAAAGGTAAACTTAGATGAGAAAATTTTGTTTGGTAGTATCTCTCATCTTACAGACCCAGACATTAAGAAAATGCTACTAAAGGGCATGTTTGGGAACAAAATTCCACATTCCACTCTGGTCCATTATTTACCTTCTATTGAAATTGGGATTCATATCTCAAACTGGCAATGTAAACTTTAATGCCACATAAATCATGGAACAGAATGGAATGTGGATTTCTCGATTCCCATACAAACCCCTTGCAAGCATTTCGATTGTTGTTGGGTCTTACAGATGAGTGATTCTACCAAACAAAATTTTCTCATCTAAATTTACCTTTGAAAGATCGATTAACATTTCAGTTTTGAATATTGACCTCATACTTTTTATTCCACAGCCCTCCAAACGCCTAAACTTTTTTTTTGACTCACCCCGTACACTGAGGAGGATCAATGTTTTCGTTAAACCAAATTTGATTTCTTCATACAATATGAAATAGTAGCATGCCCGCAAAGGACCCTGGGTTACAATGGCTCTTTAAAATATACAGTTAACTTAATAATTCATATACAAGGAAAGACGCACAGTGTTCACCAACACACAGCTCTGCTCTAAATTTGGCCTAAAAACTGCTTGACAAAGCTGACGTAGGCCTTATCCCTAATAGGAATATTATTTGAACAAAAATTGCAAACATAGATGTGTGTCGATGTGGCTTTTTAGATGATAAAAATGACTTAAAATCACCTGCCTTGAAAAGCATCTCAAATTATACCCAACTGTTCATAACAAAAGTGCGGATTTTAAAAGGATTTCATTGGTTGAATTCATTCTTATCCTATCTTTGTTGAATTGAATTGAATTTATGATAAGCCTCCCTTACTGCTCTCCTTCCGATTCATTCGCCAACCAAATTCAGGTTTCTAACTCGCTGTTCCAACAAGATATCATTTGTGTATTTGGCGGTCATGTGACCTCTTATTTCAATCCATCCTTCGCCTCTCAACTGTCTATCTGTTCACTTCGTTGTTTCTGTTCATAACTTCACAAATTCTCAAAAAGAACAGTTTTAGCCTGGAAGCTTATCGCCAAATAGGGTACCAGAATCCCAAGATGCTCCTCTCTTTCAAAATCTATCTCTGTCAAACGGGAGATAAACTTGAGACGCTAACAACAAAGTGAAAAAACGGGCTGATGTATGTCAGACGCAAGCGTAGATACCTACCTACAAGCTAGGGTTGATAATACCTATCAACAGGGGTCAGTGAGGGGGGGGGGTTGAAGTAAAGGCGATACAACTAAATGAGCTTTGATTGTAAATCATGAAATCAACCAACTTCGTCCTTAAGAAAATAGGAAATGGTATGGCCTATCATCGTGGTGTCTTCATAAATTCAAAGAAAGTATTCTTTATTGCGTAACCAAGCGTCTCTTAAAATTTCAGCAAGATACAAACTAGATGAATCGTGGTTCCCAAGATTCTTTTGCGGTTTGAGCAATCTTATGCTTGAACAAAAGCGGCCTGGAACCAAAAATCAAGTTTAGCACTGGCTAGACACGACACAGCTTGGTTAAAGGGGCCCGCAGCAATCCATTTCAAGGTAATATGTTCTTTAAACGCATAAACAGAACAATAAGGAATATGGAACACAACGAAGTGGAGCCTCTCTGACCACAATAGTGTTATAGGTGACAGATAAAAATGGCGTTCATGATTATAACATTGTTTGGCACTGAACGATATCTATAGTTGCTATGGTGATATCAGAAGTACCAGACCAATGCAAAACAGAAGAGACAGTGTAATGAGTAAAAAGTCGACCAAAATGTCAAAGATGAAAATTCGTTGTAGCAGACAGAATGCCTAAGGGACAATCTTCCATTATTTTCCACACTTCAACAATGTTTAATTAATGTTTACGTTTGGTTGCTAAGGAACGAGCAAAGCCGGCCGACTGGCCAAATAACTAATCCGTCGGGAGGGAGGCTGATTGGCACGGTCCATAGATATCCCACAAAACAGAAATATCACTACTTGCATTGTTATGTATGCTTTACTGGACTTGCTGCAAGCCTCTCGCGCTTTTTCTCTTCTCCCGATTTTCCCTGATAAAGATACTTATAACAAATCTATTTTTTTACCCAACCAATAATTCTAAAAAGTACAAAGTCACAAATATTGTGAAATGAATGTAAGCTTTTTGGCAGACATGCAAGGACAGACTCGCTGATAGTTGATAGTTGCATATTCAAAATCAAAATCATTGTCTAGCTTGGCTTGAAAATTATTTCTTATCACATGCACAACAACCATACTATGAGAAATACCCTTGTGGACAAAGTGCGTTAGCCTTTTTGTCCCATGCGTCAAATTAGATTAATCAACGTACAAGGTTGCCGCTTCTCTCTTAATTTTCGAAGATGCTCTACATGAAATGCTAGTCACATCGTAGAAGACTAAACACAGACAAAGCGCAGACTAGGAGACTATGCATACAAGCCAGTGAAAAAGATGCCATGGTTTGTTTCACAACTCTGCAGATTCAATTATTCAACTACTGTGCACATTTGAATGGTAAGTTTCAAAGGATCAACGCTCTCAGACAATGGCTTTTAATTCAATTTTCTTAACTTTCATTTCAAGGATTTTGGACAGAATTATCACATGTCACAGATGTCCAGGTTCCAAAGAAATCTTTCAAAACAACTGAAACGTTCTTTCTAAGGGCTGAGCTTTTTCCCAGGCTGACAAAATTCCTCTGCCATTTTCCATCCAAAAAAGACCAAAGAACATTTTGAGCTAATACCCACGGTCTTTTGCAAGCATACAAAAATATGCCATTAATTCAACAATTTCTCTTGGAATTTATGTTTTACACTAACAAATTCATGTTTTTATGCATTATTTCTCCTAAAATCCTCCAACACTAGTCATTTAAATCACAAAAATTCTGACAAGAGAGCAAATTTTCTGACAAATGGTCTTCTGGGGGGAAGCACTCCATCCCCAAGCCCCCCACGGACTTTGACCCTACATTAGGCCTACACAGAAACTGGACCTGCACCAAAATAGTTGAATGAATAGAAAAGTCAACAAACGTAAAAATCTTCTGCCAGTTCAACTACTGCTGTGTTGGTTCCGCTAAGGCCAAAATTTGATTTTTAGATGGTCTGTAATTGCATTTCACCTGCAAAGGGCCCTAGGTGACAATGGTTCTATAGTCTAACATGTGCAAGGACAATCAGCAACAGTGAAAGAATCAAAAGTTGATAATGTAAGGTAAAAATTGCCATAAACATATTTGTCAATCTTATTCCATGAACACAGCTGCAATTATTCATCCTTCATATATTAAAAAGGATTTTTTCTCCTTGATGCTTCCATATTAAATTTAGTGTATTTATTTAGTTTTAGTTTATCTTATAATTTGAGTAGTTTTTTTTTATGCATTGTGATAAGAGGCAAGATTTGTTCATTCAAAATGAAATAGGTTGACAACAACTACATCATATCCTAAAGTGAAACTGTTTCCATTTCCATTCTAAGAAACATCTAGCAGCTAGTTATGATGTCCAAAATTTGAAAATATAAGTTGCTCAAAATCATAAATTTACAATCAAGGACCGAGATACAGGGGGGTCCAGGGGGGCCATGGCCCCCTCAAAAATTTTCAGTAGTTGCTGCAGTAAATCTTCATTCTTTTACTATCTTAGTATCTCAGAATATGTTCTTATGTTTTTCTCGTTCATTTTCTGCCTTTCATTAGTCTAGGAAGCCATTTGGTGTATTTGGAGGTTACAAGTTAACAAACTTGTCTCAAACCAATGTCAAACCACAAAAACTTTTTCGTTTTCTTTACATCCCAATGTATATTTACTTGTAGAGTCTGTCTGTATTGAGGTACAAAAATTAGCGTTGTTTGAACCAAATCTGCAGAAAGAGGTCTCGAATTTTTCCAGGGGAGTAACTCAGACCCCTTCAAGGTCTTGGTTTCGCTTTGCTCGTCACCCGGTTTGCCTATGGCCCCCTCATGTAAAAACTTGTATCTCGGTCCTTGATTACAATAAGCAATGACATTAGTCCCCATGTCCTTGTGCCCATACTTGATCATGTTTCAGTGCAGTGGGACTTGAAGTTATTCAAACAGAAAATGAGATCATGATGGAAACATTATGTCTAGTCCAGGCCTTGCACATGAAGTCATGACTTTCCCATCTAAGAATTCTTGTTTAGAAAATTTAGAGTCTTTAATATGACTTGAAAGTTCTTGTCATTACATAGTAAATAATTCTTGTTTTGTCTTAAGAAAAGCAAGGCCTGTTCTGTATGTGATCCTATCTGTATTTGGAGCAGTAAATTTTTAGTTTTATCATGTCAGAAAGACACAATATGAACTCAAATGAGAGAGCAAATGAAAAGTTAACAGAGACTGCTGGTCCATGTGGTCAAGTGGGACTTGAACCCAGTCCATCTGAATTATAAGGTCCAAGGCAGTACCATTCTGTAAAGTTGGAGTATCAGACTTCTTGGCGACAACTTATTCAAACTTGCATAAGCTCAATTTTAAGCCAGGTCTACCTATCATCTGATTTGAACTTGTTAGGTAACATAATTCCAAAATTGCTAAACAACTTAATTAAACTAAACTAAACTAAACAACATTGGAAGAATTTGGTTGAAGTGAAAGAGTTGAAAAGCATTTACAGCAATCTCCTCCTTCCCTCCTGTCCTTGATATAATTTGGACAATGTGCAAGGATGACTGTGCTAAAGATGGTGTGTAGGGATCTTTCACGATGATCCTTTGTGTCACAGAAAATCAACCAATCATATCCATCAAAATTCTCCATCTGTACCACAATCTGTCCATCAAAATTTTCTCCTGTACCAGGTGAATCAAAAAAAAAAATGTGAGGTGTTTGTCAGACTATGGGGTGGCATTGAGCCACTTGATCATAGCAAATCAAATTTTTCCATGCAGCCAACTGTCTAAGTAAGATCATAACCTTTCCCCATTGAAAATGGTCCCTTAATCCATTTGTTAAAAAAGATTTTCCTTTCAAGACCTTTTATGGGAGTCATTCAAACTGATGGAATCTTTGACCAAGCCCCTTCAGCATTTTAACCTTGCCAGAGTTGCAGGTACTTGTGGTATTATCAGGGGATTCTGATAAAGTTAAGCCTGGTTCACAACAGGTTGCGTAAGTCATTAAGATCATGCAGAAAGTACCAAGAGACAAAGACTCAGAGTTTCAGTCCTTTGTCCCTCAAGTCTTTCTGCACAACTCTAATGACTAAAAGACTGAGTGTGAACCAGGCTTTAGAAGAAGAAGTCTGTTTTGCAAGAAGTCCCATGTAATGATTTACAGAGCGCTGATCTGCTTGAGAGAAAGCTCTTTGCATGACAAAGAGGTGTGCAATGTCTTTCAAGCATATTCTCCAAGTAGGGCAGGTTATGATAAGACATCCCAGGGGAGATAATAACTATCTCTAAACTATTTCATTCTATCTTGATAAAAACATGCATAACTTTTGCCAAGATAAAATGTGGAAAGGGCTTGACAATAGATTTCACCAGCTTGCAAGACTGCTATACAAGGTCTTAACAAAGAAAATCTTTTTTAACAAATGCATCTAATGACTTTCTTTTAATGGGTAAAGGTTTATGACCCAATTTAGACTCTTGGCTGTATGACAAAATATAGCTTATGACAACTGGGTGGCTAAATGAGCAGTCACAGTCTGTCAAACGGCCTCCATTTGTTCTGACTAACCTGGTATATTTGTAGAGTAAGTTGGTGGAAATGGGCAAAATGACAGCATGCTTTCTATATAGGGGTATTTTATAAGAAACTGACAACATATATTTAAGAGCTATACCATTAGAAGATGTGAGTCCAAGTGCCATGGTGGTGGGATGGCCAATTACATAAAGAGTTATAATTATGATAAAAATACACTCAGTAAATGTCATCTTAGAGGTCTGGTGCAGGGAAAACAAGCTACAACATGCTTTGGCATATCAGTGGGTCTATCCATTTGGGAGGGAACCAGTCCACCTACTTGGCTAGCTTAGTCTACAAAATAATTCTTTTCTTGCATTCACAGCAAGAATTCTTGACTACTGCCTGAAAAATATCACTGAACCAGAAACAAAGCATGCAAAATAACAAAACTGGCACCCATTCTCTGAACTGCAATGCATGATGAACAGTTTAGAGATTCCTTGGCTGTTTTACTCTGCAGACCTGCTTCTGCAGTTGAACAAAGAACAAACTCTGTAAAGGAAAAAGGGATGAGGTGAGATATGGGCCAACATTGTGCTTCCCAGTGGCAGGATTGCCCACTCCATATGAACAGACCTAATTCTGTATGGTATCAAGGAACCATCTTGTTTTTTATGGTTTGCAAGCATGATTGAATTGAGTATGTGAAATGCACTTCAAATTTTTCAAAACTTTACTTGAGGTAGTCCTTGCTCTGTTTTTGCTTTAGTAGGCTCACTATGCAGATAGAATGGGTAGTTTTTTACTGGACAATGGAAGATTGGGAATTGATAAATCAAAATTCAAAATGTCAAGGAGGGTAGTTTGAATATGCTATATTAGACAACAAAGGACACCCATGACAGAAGATTTTAGCAAACCTGATCTATATCTTTTACTGACATTGAATATATTCAACCAGCCTATGCACATATAGGTAACCAAAGCCAGGGAGCTTTCGGTAAACAGATAGCATTTTTTTGTGCAAAGCGTAAACATTTTCAAGAGACCGAAGCAGGTTGTCTGCTTTTCAAGGACAACTTTGTTTACAAAAATGCCAAGCCTACTTCAACTTGCTGTGAAAAACTGTGCCTGTGCTTTTCCAATTTGAAATGGATCCACTTCACAAAACCTTCAAAAACGAGACGTGAATATTCTTGATAAAAGTTTAAAAAAGCAAGCGGCTTGCAAGCCGGATCGTCAGTCCGACTCAGCTTGGGAATGTTTTTATCAAACAACTGGGCCTCTTCAATTCCCTGAATTATCCAAAGACAAGTTTTCATGCGATAAATCACTCACCATTTCTTCCATATCACTTCACTTCAAATGAATTTCTGTTTGTTATTACATGCTAAATACTTCAACATCATCAATCATAGCTATCATGAAGCAATCATCGGCAATTTTCCATCACAAAACACATCGCTTTGCAGTTTGTTTGGCGCTAGGCCCCTCTTCTTTTCAAAAACATTCAAAACAACAAGCGAGAAAGGAGTATTTTCGGGATAGCGAGCAACGGCCTAAATCATGAAAACACAGCAGTTTTCTTTCTTTTCACAGTCATGCACTTTGCAAAACTGTGAATAAACCTATTCGCTGTGAAAACGGGGCACATGAAGAAAAAATAGGGATGACAGATTGCCTGTTGTGAAAGATTGATCGATTTGCATGCCTTACAAGTTGAAACCACTGTTAACCAGGATTAACCATCCAAACGCACAACAGACGCCATAAATAAGACATAAAATGTATTTAATTTCAAATAATTGACACAGTTAAGTTGTTCTAACTTACCATTTATGTTTCATCTGTGTTTTGGAATTGTAATTGAGCCTAGAATGGTGGAGGAAGCTTTTCCATTTCGTTTTGAATGAAGTTGAAGCGAGCGAGCACCGATCTTTCCTTTCCTTCTGTCCAACTCCAACCAACCAATGCGATATGTAATCAACATCATCATCATAATCATCATTGCAATCAGGGCATCATGGGTAATCAAGATCAGAATCATCGAATCAATGCAGGGATGGCGGCACCGGGGCGCTTAGGGGGGCAGGCCTCCCACAACACAAATTCACGTCCACACTTCAATTTTTGAAAATTCTTATGCATGCGGTCGGCACTCTGACAGCTTTTGTTACCCCAGCATTTCTTCTCTGGTGCCATCTCTGAATCAAGGCATAAGTTATGACTGTGGCATCATGCACACGTCATGAATCATCAAATCAGGACATCATCATAGGTTGAGAATCAGCAAATCAAAGCACTGGCGTATTTCAATTACCATAACAATTGCTGCGCAGCAGCACCAAACCTATCCACAACAGCCCATGAAATGTATTTTCTCAACTCAAACGTTAACGAGCTCTTGTTACCCAGGGTCCTTTGTAAGCATGCTGTAACTTCACACTATCCAAAAAATCAAATTTGGCACATCCGGAAAGCTTAGAATTCCTCACATCATCATCATCATCATCATTTGGTACCATCTTCGACACGAAGGTTGGAAACCATGAACTTCCATTTCACTATGTCTTCAACTGTTCCTTTCAATTCCTCACAAGTTGAGCTTAAAGAAAGGCTAACGCAAATCTTTCTAACCGTTCAGGTACTGCACTGTGTGCACCCATATTTTCTGCTTCGGGCAGATTCATTTTTCAGCGAGTCTGGAATTGCAGCATGCCTCCATGCCTGGCAAAGGGCCCTTGGTGACAATATTGTGGAACAAAACTACAACCAAACAATTAGTCAGACCACTGGACTGCCCACCGGGGGGGGGGGTTCTTCCATAGTAAAGGTACCTGGGGATGTGCCGTCCACAAGGGTATACTTTTAAGTACCTCTAGTCTAGCCAAGGGTATACTTCTTGGCAATTTTAGTCGAGTTTAGTCTAGCCAAGGGTATGCTTTTTGACAATTTTGGTCAAAGAACTGTAAAATTTCGGTAATTTCTGTAACAAAAAGCAAATTTGAAAAGAATTTCTGTTCTGAGAATGCGAAAATTTGGCAAGTTTTGTCTAGAAAAAGCCCTTTCAGGGCACTTTTAATGGAGAATTTTGTCTAGCCAAGGGTATCATTTTCACAAAAATTGGTCTTGCCAACGGTCCCATTTTGAAACTGTGGGCGGCACACCCCTACCCGAAATTTAGCTGAGAACCCCCCCCCCCCGTGGGACTGCCTGCCACTGCGAAATGCAGTTACAGCGGAATAATTCTTACTTTCAAGAAATACAAGAAGGTGCCACTCTTATATCAAATGGCCATTTGCGTTTCTGCCGTGATTGATCAACTTCGAAAAACTTTTTATAGTTCACGATGATGACGTGATGTTGCAAACATTTTTGTGACAAGTAATTCTCCGATACAGTGACACAAGTCTCCTGTCTCCTTTCCTCTCTTTTCTCTACCCCATCGCTCTTTGTTATGAATTCAAAACGCTCAACATGGCCGCCGACGATTTGGTCAAAAAGTTGCCCATCCGTAAAGATCAAATGCAAAGACGACAGTGCCTATTTTAGTGTGGTCTTGTCCACACTTTGTGGTCTTGAAAATCGGAACTGTGGTCTTGAAAGTTTGAATGTGTGGTCTTGATATCTCTAAAACTTTCCATGTCCCATTTTCAGCAATCCAATGTATTTCTGTTGGTAAAGCGTACATAGACATTCGACGGACATTGAACCAATGGAAAAACTTTTGAAAATTAAGGAAACAATTTCTGAACAAGGTCGTTGGAATTACATTTTGAACAATTGAAGAATGTACAAATGGTGTGGAAAGGATGTTTCGAATGATCTACAGAATCGAAATTAGATCAAAACGAAGAAATCCCTAATAGTTCATATAGCAGCTTTGACATGGCTTCTCAAAGCATATCTAAGAAAGCATTTGGAGGTAATATTAATCAACCATTTCCTCAACTGTTCTCTGCCCGTTGCCCTCACAGCCACGTCTTAGCATTTATGGTGTTGATTATCTTTTGGCAGCTGGCCCGTCGGGAAGCGGGAGAACCAGGGGGCTTCAGCTCCTCAACAACTTGCTGAAGTTTGTTCACTTTTGTAAGTGAAAAGGCTGTGAAAGCCACCCGGAAAGCCAAGATCGTGGAAGTGAAGAATCAAAGTTAAACTTACCTATATTCGAAAAGTTATCAAACTTTATCAAGCTAGACATTACGTTTAGTATGATATGATGCACTTCTAAAATATTTTATATCCTCATAAAATTGAAGTCCTATTTATAATTTTTGAACATTTTTCCTGGAAAGACCCCCATCAGTTCGGATTTGTTGCTTGATTAAACGGCAGATTCTCCGAAAGTCCAGTGATTTAATAGCCTGCGTGCAGACTTTCCTATGGTGGAGGAGTTTGAGGGCGAAAAGGAAAAGGTAAAGTCTGCGCATTCACTCCAACTTTTCCGTTCCAGAGATAAATCCTATCCCCCGTCCTTATTGTATAAGGACCAATCACGTTCGGTCTTTGATTTCGCAAAAGTATTGTTCTCGCTAACCTTGCATCTGATTGGTTAGAACTAGGACAATAGACTATTTGGATTTGCGTACTATCGTCATAGTTCTAACCAATCAGATGCAAGGTTAGTGAGAACAATACTTTTTAGAAATCAAAGACCGAACGTGATTGGTCCTTATACAATGAAGACGGGGGATATAATTTATCTCTGGAACAGAAAAGTTGGAGTGAATGAGCAGACTTTACCTTTCGCCCTTAAATTCCTCAACAATAGTAAAGTCTGCACGCAGGCTAGTGATTTAAACGATGCGGTCATTTCAAACATCCTAGGGGCAAGCCCCCGAACCCCAAATTTTGCTCGCTGCACTCGCATAAGGTTTTTGCTCCCCAACATGAATTTCATTCAAACGGGCCTGGCCAGTGAGTATCATCTTAGGTTTTATATAATATTTTCAACGTTTTTGCACTGAAACGCACTGAAATGCTCAGAGAGTACTCAGCTTAGAAGAGCTTGTTCTCAACAGTTCTTCCTGGAAGAAATCTTGGCTTCTTTCAGTTTCTTCAGATTGTGGTCTTGTGAATTCGGCTTAAAATAGGCACTGAAAGACGATAAAATTCCTGCTTGCTAAGATAGAAATATCCTTATCTTCTACCACACCTGAAGCTTTGGCCTACAGAAAGAGGAACGAATATCAATTTCCATTTTCGCGAGGTATGAATTTTCTTTTCGCTCAAGCAATTTCTGAGAGCTACTCTTGCAAATTCCTACCTTTCATTTTGAAGTTCATTTGAAATTGCATAGTCAATGGCTGATTCACTTTTCGTGGAACCTTATTTCTAATTATCAGTCTTTATCAATTGATGATAATAAACCAGATTGGTCGTGACAAACGGTCTAAGAATTTTGAAATACGTTACTTCGAACCAAAATGATTTTCAACTCCCTTTTAATCAAGTTTTTCCCGATCTACAGACAGTCTGGGAATCTAATAATAAATCTAGATGAATAATTTCAACAAATCCTGACAAAATCGGTCCAGAATCTATTGATTTGCTTCATCAAGCATCTGGCTTCTGTTCATATGGGCATGGTACTTATGATAATTAAGACTGCTTGTTCTACGAACTTTTGATAGCATATCTTGCAGCCCATATGGATTTACACTCTACCCTGGCCGCAAACTAGACAGTCCGGTACGCTCGGTAATTGTTTTGGGACCGGTAGACCAAATTTACTGCGGATACCTCTCACATAAAAAAGCAAAACGGGAACTTGTTGTCTTGGGTTTCCATTAGTAAATAAAAGAAACATATATTATGTTATCCTCAGACGTATAAGGAATAAAATACAGCAGAATTACTCTGGAAACATCAGATCATAAAACAGATCTGCAAATTCAACTGCGTCCTCAAATCCTTCACATACTCTTTTCCATTCATCTGGAATAGAGGCAAATCCAAAATGTGCCCCAGCTAAGGCACCAGCCATCGTCCCTATTGTATCAGTATCACCTCCTAGAGAAATTGCATACAATAATGTTTCCATGAAACTTAAGTTGGAACAATGTACGAAGGAAAAGATAGCTGCTGGAACCGCTTCTTGCGCTGAGATACCATTTCCTAAATGTTTGATAATGATCTTCGTGTTTCTTGCTTTTGATTGGTCCGTGATTAATGATTCCATTATTTCTAATTGTGAAGTGAAAGAGAAGTCCTCACGGTGTGAAATCTTTTCATTTTCAACTTCTCCTGCATCGCTCTTTCCAATGTCACTGAAAGAAAATTACATGCTGTAAAATTCAATGTAAAGAAGATATTGCTAACGAGAATTTGTTTGAACTTGTTTTGATAATCTTTCAAGATTATCAAATACAATGGAATACAATAGATTATATTTAGATTGCACAGGCCCCTGATTTAAGTCACCTTATATCTCCGTCATTTGTCTTTAAAAAATTTTGATCAGTTACAGGGCAGCTCCGAGATTTGTCCCATCAATAGAGACATATTTTTTATTTTTATGGCAGAAGCCCGGGGGACGGGTAACATAACATGTTGAGGGTACAGGTATGTGCAGCCCATATGGGTGGGTTTTTTGGCCCAAAATTTTCTAAACAAGGGTCCCATTTTCGGCAGATTTTCCTTAAAAATGGATAGGCTTTCCAGAAATTGGCAAAAAAGTAAAAAAATGGGCACTGCTCCGCCAAACTTCATCATAAAATTGGGTGTGACGGCAAGTTTCGGTAATTAGAAGAAGGTAGCTTTCTGAAAACTGGGCGGCAGACCCCATTCCATCCGCAAGTAATTCACCCCCCCCCGGGGGTACAGAAGATCTCAGCAACTTGGTATTCTTTTTAAATTTCGCAGGGTTCGGGGTATGTCCCCAAGACTAGGAATATTAATGTGTTTGTACTTTTAAACATCTTTCGAAAGCTTAGTTAAGATCCCATAAAAATCCGTTTTCGAAGAGATTTGTGTTCTTTCAAAAACTGCAATATAATGAATTTCTCGAAGTCAACCTCCAGAATTACTGATTTTCGGGAAACATTTCAGACCAAGCGCCTTCAGTAAAACTACATAGTACAGAGAACGAAGTTCTGTTTTCCAAATTTTCCATTGTTGAGGAAATTTTCAAACATATTTTTAAGGCCTGCCCTCCTGAATAAAAAGAATGTTTCTCGTTGTCAATTTTTGAGTTTTCCAAAGGGTATCAATCCAATAAGCTTTTTAGCTATTCTACAAAAGGGCCTGGATCGAGCGATATTTTTATACAATTTTACACACGAGGTTCGATTGAGTGGCGCAAGAGCTTCGATCGCAATTGTGCACATTCGAAAATTCTACAAAATTTGATGAAATATCGTTCGATTGAGATTCTTTTTCAGAATAGCTAAAAGGTCTATTGAGGTGCCATTGTCACCCAGAGCCATTTGCAAGCACACTGAAATTTCAGAATGTCTGAAACTCAAATTTGGCCTAAGTGGAAACCATGGATACACACTACAATAGAGGATTGCGCTAAAGATGGCGGCGAGGAATTTTTTACCGAGATGCATTGCGTTCTTTAATCGAATTCCTGTAGAATCGTTAAAAATTTGTAATTTGAACGCAATGCATCTCGGTAGAAAGTTCCTCCCCGCCATCTTTAGCGCAATTCGTCAAGTGAACTGATACTGTAGAAAAGTCTTACTTTAGTTGAATTGTTCTTTAAGTAAACCAACCTTTTTTTATCGAGTTTTACACCTTCAACTTTACTCATTAAGTGTTTCAATTTGCCAATAAATTCCTTTTTGTCGATACTCGCTTCTGCATAAACAACGTTGTAAACAGCTAGAGCCTGGAGAATTGCACCATTGAATCCATGCTTGTTTGTATGTGTCAGTAAAGCTGTGTCTTTGGCTAGCTGCAAAATATTAAAGAAATATACAATGTGAATAAATCAAGGTAGAGTTACAGTAACAGTTTTGCTGAAAAACCACAGATGAAAAGACTGGGGGAAATTCATTTTGATAAAAATAGCCCAGTCACTTTTGTTATCAAAATTGTTGATGTGGAACCTTTTTGTATGAGACAATGGTTAGAAAATCCGCACAGACATAACATACAGTATGAGGCAAGTTCATGATCCATTTAAGGTATTTTTTGAAAGAACTGACAAGAGAGCAAACAATAGCTGAAAACAACTCTGCAGTTGGAGTTATTGATATCAAGAATGCTTGCTTGGGTAAAAACAACTTATGTACTATAACTGCAATATCTATGTACCTTGATGACATCATCCTCTTTTGATTTGAACAATGCAACTGGAGCAACTCGCATTGCAGCACCATTTCCATATGATCCAGATCCTATGATGTAAAGAATTTTGATGCTTTGAAGCTAAATTTAAAGCTTTGAAAGATCAAGAGGAGAAAAGGGTAATCAGGTTTTCGTTTGAGTTTGCTGCAGCTAATTTCATATTCCACTTGAGAATCATTAGAGAAAATGGATTTGCAAGTAGTAGTTATCAAAAATTTTGCTTATCATTCTAAAATAAGTTTTTGATCAATTCACAATAAAAGCTTTGACATTTTTTAAAATTCATCAGAAACAAAGGCAAGTAGTTTCAATTTGTCACATCAATCATTCAACAGTTCAGTCTCTAAAAAAGAAAATTAAGGTAACCTGAAAATTGTTGTTTTGCTGGTAGAAATGGGTGTACCGTCGTCCCATTTTCTTTCCATTTGTCAAAAATGACGCCTATGCCAGCACCATAACCACGATCACTGTCTTTGAGAAAATCTTCCAAGAATTTAGATGCTAAGTCAGTTGCGTCAAAACGCTTCTTCTGAAGCAATGATTTGCAAATTGATTGTGCCATGGCAGTATCATCTGTGGCAAAAATGCAGAAAATACAAATTTTTAGTCATATAAGTCATATTTATAAAAATTTTGTGCTGATGGATTTTAAAGATAAGGATCCATTTGTGCCATCGACCATCTGTGCCACTTTGTAAAGTGACAAAGAAAACATGTGCTAGCTATTTTTTTTTGAAAAAATGATGCAATTGTTCTTCTTTAGTTACATTTCTTAAAAGTTGAAATTGTAAACAGACAGAACACCTTCTGCACATGCTAGTCTGTAGAGTATAGCGCTTTTGGGTGAAATCTCTGGTGTACATGGAGAGAGCCCCCTTTGTTCTCTATTGTCTATTTTGAAAAAGTCCATTGAAAATATTCAGTGTTTAAGTGCCAACTCTGCAAACCTGCGCATGTGCAGCTTAAGGTACATACAATCTAGCTCTCAGGCATTTTCTTGCATATACACCACTTTAATTAAGCAGCCTCCTTTTGGAAATTTGTCAAAATCTCTTCCTATTGTTAATATGAAAATTTTGAGCCCAGATTCGGATTTAGCACCCAAACTTTAGTCTAATTACATGTTTTTAAACTGCTAACTATTGTGATGTTGATTTTATGACGATGTAAAATTCAGAGCTTTATAACGGATTTGACCGTGAAAGGTTGTTTGGGGTGAAACTTTACACCCCAAGTCATTTTCACGGTCAAATTCCTTATAGATTTTCAAACTTTACATCACCATAAAATTAACACTACAACCGCTAACAACATGAAAACTTAGGGTTACACTAAAGTTTGGGTGCTAAATCCGAATTTGGCGTCTAAAATTTCATATGAACGAATTTTGAATAATTTCCAAAACGAGGCTGCTCATTAAAGTGGTCAATTGTTCTCAATTTCTTGTGTTTCATGCTACCTGTGTATCCATAGTGTCCATTCTCCTTTTTCTGTAATTTCTTAGAATTGATTCCAATTAAATCTTCAACAGTTTGTCTTTTCAAACATCCCATTGTCATGCCTTCGAAAGGGGATCCTACACAGTCCCCTACCACAGCCCCGGCTAGACATCCTCGAAATTTGTCCCTTGATGGCTGTTTCAAAATTGTGTCCCGTTCATTTGAAGCTCTATGTCGTGAAGATGCCATTGCAACTTGTTTTTTGCAAACAAAAAACAATCTTTTCGGATCTTTAAAATATTTTCTTTTCAGAGTGATCATCTGCAACTTTCCATTTCTCTGTTTCAATTTTGTTTTGCTATCTGTCCAACCACAACAACTATGGGCACAGGGAAACAATGAAACAAAGATCGACAACAGTTGTTGTTGTTGTTGAATCATTCCAATCAAGAAAAGCAAAGGGCAAAGTGACAACGTGGACAAATCAGTCGTCCAAAAGTTATCAAATTACTTTTACAAGTAAGTATTTGAAATTTCATTGCCCTTATTAGATTACTAAATTATGCCTAGGCTTATATGCGCAAGAGATTTTTAGTACTATTGTCTTGGGCTTGGCCTGAAGTGTAAGCAAAGGATGGCATTTTGGATGATGGCAAACATGATTAGAAGCTCCTTCTTCTCTGATTCTTGAAGCATGGAAATATGAGTGAATCATATCATTTGGATATACAAATTGTACTGTTGTTAAGGTGTTGTAGCTCCATGGTGTTAGGGTTAGGGGTCATCGACAAATAATTTTCGTCACAGTTAACGGAATTGGGCCGTTAACGGCTGCTTGACCCCCCCTCCCCCCTTCTTAACGGACTGCTAAATTTGCCGGTAGATTTTCTTCTTGCCATGGGCTTCCTAAAAACCCTCTCCATATGCCTACTTTGTGTCTTGGATTGAGGCCTAAGGCCTACCGCGACTCCGCCGTGCTTGCGACATTAAAATTAGGTGGTGCCTTGTCGAAAAATTTACTGCTACAAGCTAATCTTTAAAGATTGATGTAATATTAGGGCTTGTTTCAATTTTTGTCACAAAAGCAACATTTTTAACGGATTTGAGCTGGACCCCCTCCCCCCTAACGGCCCAATTCCGTTAACTGTGATGAAAATCGTTTGTCGATGACCCCTTAGGGTTCTCTGACATTGCAGCTAGAACAGTCAGGCGGAGTGGGTTTGAATCCTGGCAGGGCCCACCACTTGAGTGTCATGACAAGGGGTCGCAGACTTTTAGGTCTGCTCTATTTCTGAGATCCCAACGCTTGGCGCTGAAAAATGCAACTTCACCTTCATGCCCTCCAGACTGCATTGTTTGTTTCTTGTGCAGAGAGGAGTGCACAGATGAGAACAACAGATGAACAAAAGGACCTATTGTGCAGGAAATATGTTCTCCATCAACAGGCAAAAGTGCATTCTGGCATCCCCTACTCATATAACTTCTCCTCTACAAACTAAAGACCCAAGGGATGAAACATACCATACCAGTCTGGAGGATTAGAAAAGAAAATGTGCATGGAAGATGGACACCTGGTTATTGTTATGAAACAATCACTTTATTGTTTCCTTTATGTTTTGTGCATTGTGTAGAAGATTTTCTGCACATGCTACAGAAAATGCAGCCTTGACCAATACTGCACCAGATTTCCAACAATTTTGTTTCATGCACAGATAATTATTAGAGCATCCATGTGCCAGACTGCTGCCAACCTGGGCAAAGTGTGCAAAGAAGATAGTTCTTAGCAAACTATTCAATCCATGAGTGAGCTGTCAAGGAAAGCAGATATGTTACTACAGCTTTTACACCAGAAATCTTCAGAATGGAATAATTAAGAAGCTAGAAAATGGTACTGAGGGATACTTCTGAAATAAGGCAATATGACAATATTGGGTTAATTCAACTTTGCTGCATCTGCCATGCATAAAATTGCATCAAACATGGAATAGGCTGTGGATATTTGGTAAGAATGGTATTCTGGCTGTCTTTATTGTAAAGATAATTCCATTTAATTTATCTTTTTAGGTTTGAATGGCTGCCTTACATTCCAACAGGATTGATATTGATGCACCAAGATGGAGTCAAGATACCTTTATGGGAAGATTAAAACATTTTTTCAGTATCACAGATTCAAGAACATCACTTTGTTCTGAGCAAGACCTTGATAATGCAAGTGAGCTCCTCCAACAATATAGGTAAAGGGGGAACTTCTTTATGTTGTACTGTATATGAATCATAGCAATTTTTAAACAATAGGAAGATAAAAGACACTTAACCAAATATAAATTGATAACTTAAAGAAAGAAGGTACTAAACTTTATCAATGCCTGGGTGTCAGGTATTTGATGTCCATAATTAAGTTGAATTCTTTGTGGTTGTAAAAAGACTTTTTTCTCACATTTATTCTTTAGACTTGGCACTGAACCCCCTGGTACCACAGAAGAGCAAATTTGGTATGCAAAGAAATTGTATTCATCAGCCTTCCACCCTGACACTGGTGACAAAATGAATGTAGTTGGAAGAATGTCTTTCCAAGTTCCAGGGGGTATGTTGATCACGGGATGTTTGCTGCAGTTTTATAAGTGAGTTCACTTTGTGATTATAATTTCTTTTATTCAAACTTTGTGATCATAATTTCTTTTATTCAAACTTCAGAATTGTGAGGAAAATTTTGATTTACCGTTTTCGTAGCAGATATTTTTCATTGGTACAGATTTTACCATTTGTTGGAAAACGCAGTTTGATTATGAAATGGAGGATGAGGCAAGCAACGACAATCATTCTTCATTCCATCAACATTCAAGCATAAAATATTTTACACACTAGTTGACTTAAACGGTAGTGGACAAAGAACGTTTCAAACCATACTTGGTTCATCTTCAGCAATTCTAATTAATGATACATGGCAATTCATACCAATGAACAAACAAGATGAAAACACGGTAAACAAGTGTGAGTTACATTTTCTACGCATAAGGGGACCCAAGATCTAAGTCTCAAGTGGATAAAATGGGAAGAAATTAGAAGAGGACTAAGGGAATAGATCTCTTTTTACAGATTTTACTATTAATGACCTGAAGAAAAAAAAATGTTATCACGACCCTTTCTCAATTGTTTTTGTTTATAAGGTACTCAATTTTTTGTAGGACAGTTCCACAAGTGGTTTTTTGGCAATGGGTTAATCAATCCTTTAATGCATTTGTGAATTACACAAACAGAAATGCAAAGTCTACCATTACAAACAAGTGAGTTTTAAGTTTTTAATTCTTACCTTATGATCTTGGCATGCTAAAGCAGAATCTGTTGGGTTGTTAGATTTTGTTTGGACTAAAGGTGGAAAATTATTGTTCAGAATAAGGTCAAGACCATTCATTATTATGGTGTTTCAGGAATACCTTTCTTTTGAAAGGAGAGATGAATGGCATCATAAAAAATTTTGTTAAAAATTTGCACATTTTAGATTTATCATACAGCCAGAAAATCTTGCTTGATACCTCCTACAGTAGATTTTATCTCCACATATCAAAATGACACCCCATTTTTTATTATATTCATTCTCTTTCATTTTAGACAAATTGGAGTCGCTTATGCATCAGCAACCACAACTGCTACAATTGTTTCTGTTGCTTTAAATTCTCTTACAAAGGTAAACTTTTTAAGCTACAAAATAATTTAAAGGCCTTCATATGTTAATATGGTTTTCCTGCCTAAGATTCTCTGTGACCAACTTTTTATTGTTTTTCTGATAATTGAAATTTACTTTATTGACAGGCATCACCACCATTAATTGCAAGATTTGTTCCCTTTGCTGCTGTAGCAGCCGCAAATTGTGTCAATATTCCATTGATGCGCCAACAGTAAGTTTTCTGCATTTGTCCCTCTTTATTCAATATTCTTTCTCGTTCTGTGTTGTTCCCTCTTAGTCAGAGAAAGGATGGAGTGCATACTTGATGGATTGATTATTCAATTGATTGATAAATTGATCATGATTGATTGATGACTGTTCATCCTTGTTCAGAGAAATAACCAATGGTATAGCAACATATGATGAAAATGGTGAATTCATTGGAAATTCTAAACGGGCTGCAAGTAAAGGAATAACACAAGTAGTTATTTCAAGGATTACAATGGCTGCACCAGGAATGTGTGAGTTTCGCTCTTTCTTGGTTCTCATGAAGAAAACCATTTGTTTACTTTATTTTCTGTGTCATCCATACTTTGATATATATGTATTTTCAAAAATGCGTTATTAATACTTTATGATGCTGTATTACCAGAGTTGTTTGTATCTGCTTATCCATTTATCTGCAATATGAACATACCAGTTTTGTCGTTTTGGAAGGCATTATTCTTCAAGAAACATCATGTGATCCATGCAGAATGATGATGACTTACAAACAATAGTAATAAATGTTTAAAGGAATTTTCTTTTAACAACTGAGCAATAGACGTTGTTCATTTTCCCATCTCACAGATTAATCCAAAAGGCTTATCTTTTCACTTTATTTTTCAGTAATAATTCCAGTAATTATGGATAAACTAGAGAAATACGCCTTTATGCAGGTAAGTTTGAATGAACTTGATCTTGGAATTATATAACGACCAAAAATATCTGAAGTTCTAAAATCACATCATTTTTACCCAAGTTTTCAGTCTTTTTTTCAAGACCAGAATTGCTGGCCTGCCTTTGTGTCACTGATATGAGTTAACGTACACCTTCCTGAAGTTTTTCAAAGGTCTTGCAGAAGCCGGTTACTTTGGCTCTAGAACTTGTTTAAACATAACCTTCTTTCAGAAGTTGTCACTTGTTGGCCATATATAAGAAGCAGACATCCAAAGTCCCATAATCATGTAATATCATAATTGTCCTTAAATTTCATCTTATTTCTCATTTCTTTTGCAGAGAATTCGAGTTTTACATGCACCTCTTCAAATATTATTGTGTGGGGTCTCGTGAGTATTTCCAAATAAATTCT
Organism: Aurelia sp. 3 sensu Dawson et al. (2005); assembly: GCA_964020215.1. NCBI lineage: Eukaryota > Metazoa > Cnidaria > Scyphozoa > Semaeostomeae > Ulmaridae > Aurelia > Aurelia sp. 3 sensu Dawson et al. (2005). Next base: position 21,091,892 of record OZ026585.1, read on the forward strand.
CTCCGGTATTATTGAAGCCTATTCAGTTGAAATCTGAACTGTTATGAATAACATAGGGCTCGAATCTTTGCAAAATTTTTAAATTGAGTGTGTATAATGTTGTTGCCTAATTCTCTCAACTGAATAGACCGAATAATACTTCAGGTCGTTTGCCACAATTCCAGGTAAAGCATTTGCGATATCATCATTATTCTTCGAATTACAGCGTTTTTAAGATTTATGAAGAAAGGATACGAGAGGAGGTATCAGAAGCTTTGAAAAAGATTAAAAGCACCATAAATTGTAAACTGATTGAGGAAAGTCAAAATGGCCAATACAAGAAATACTCAGTTTTCAACGATCTACAAGATGGTATCAAGCAAAAGTCTGTAGCTTTTATGGTTTGCGATTTAACATTTTGATGACGTCACAACTTCAAAGCCAGTAGAAATGTTAAAAATGCTGTATTTCTGAAAATAATGATAATATCAAAAATACTCTTTATTGAATCATAGCAAACGCCCTCAAGTTCCCTTCAATCTATTTAGTTGAAAGAATAAGGTAATAAGGTGTTACACATTTAATTTCAAAGTTTTGCAAAGATTCGAGCCTTATGCTGTTATGAATTATCATCGCATTCTCGATCAACGCATTAGTCCCATATGGTCGTGGATGGGTATTGTAAATCAGCCAATCAGTCAGCTTTCAATCAATAAACCTTTTAGCTATTCTACAAAGAGCCTGGATCGAGCGCTATTTTTATACAATTGTATTGGTTAGGCTCGATCGAGTGGCGTTAGAGCTTCTTTCACTATTGTTCACATTCGAATCCTTCAGAATTCATCTAAGCGTCGTTCGATTCAAATTATCACTGGTTGTAATCACATGTTTAATGATTACATTTCCATGTTGTGTTTATATACATTTTAGCAAGATAAATGTCATTCTTTGACTCTCTTAGACAAAGATGGTCGGTAAACCCCTCTCAAGATATTATCTTCTTCTTCCAGTTTCCAAGGACTGATTTTCTCTTGCTTATCTTTTTTTATCTGTTCAGACTCACTCTCATGGTTCCAGTTGGCTGTGCAATGTTTCCACAAAAGTGGTAATTTATATCTTTATTTTTGTGCCTACACCAGCGATTATTTTTGTGCCTACACTTTCCTAAGTCATTATTTAAACAACCTTAGACGTTTCATATGTTGTTGCAAAATCCTCACCACTCTTCGGCGGCCTCTTCAATGATATATCATTATTACTTGCCTATCAAGACCAAATTCCTCTCGATATTATTTGATTTAATACATTCTATTCTTTCGGGAGAGGAAAGGGAAGGAGGAATATCAAGTTCTATCAGTTTTAAGGTAACCTAATACGTGTTATCTCCTTCACCAAAATTTCCAAAGATTTGCTGTTCATTTCATAATCCATTCATTCGATTACAAATATATTTTTCAGATACTTCTCGAGGAAATCATCGCGTAACTTTATTTCATTTTTATTTGAAGCACGTTGTCGGTGGAGAATCTTGAGCCAGAATTAAGACAAATTTATGAAGAGAAAAATGGACACAAATCTGGAACAGTAGTTTTCAACAAAGGACTTTAATGATAATCACAAATATCCTAAAAGTGAAAAGGCATAATAGGGACAATTTTTATCTTTGACTCATGATTTTATTTTTATCTAGTAATGATGTAATACTAAATGTAGTATATCTGTAAGCTTAAACGAGGCTGATAATTATGAACAATGACCAATCCTTAAACCGCCATCATCAGGGGTGAGTGGCCGAGTGGCTTGTACAGTCTTCGTCAGGTGACTGAAGTTAAGTTTGGTCGAGTGAGGTCAGATTTCGGATGGGTGACCTCTGAGGACTGACCTCGCAACTCACCTCGTCGTCCTTCGGAAGGGACGTTAAACTAGGGGTCCCATGCCTGGATGCGGCATGCACAGTGGGCCTAAATTAGCTTTCAGTAGCTAGAAATCCTGACAAACTCACTCAAAACAAATTGAAAATAAAAAAAAATCACCCAGGGACCTTTGCAGGCATGCTGCAGTTTCAGATTGTCTGAAAATGAAATTTGGCCAGAACAGACAATATGGATTCACGCTGTAATTACTCTAACTGGCTTTTTCATCGGTTCAGCTATTGCAATGTGGATACATGTTTCCTCTTACGCCAAATATAATTTTGAGACAGTCTGAAATTAAAACATGCCTGCAAAGGATGCTAGTTGACAATGACTGCTTAAAATATGATAATTTTTGTGTGATTAAGTTTTAGCGTCCAAATTATACAAGAGAGTCTACCATGGCTCTTTTTTCTCCTTCTAATCAGTCATAATTCATAATCTTAAGGATTTATGTTTATTTTATAGCTTAGTTTTACCAGTAATAATAAAATTACTCGTAATGTATCATTTTTAGATCAAATGAATAGCAACAACTCCATGAAACTTTACTAGGAAGCAATTTTGTTTGACGTAGTCAGTCATTAAATGTATTTTAATTATCTTCTTTTACAGTAGCTATCTGTGCATTTCAACAGTTAGGTATTTTGTGGTAGTGTAGCGCATTTCAAATTTTGCAATGAAAAAACTAAATGTGGTATGTGTGAAGAATAATATTTGCGTGATTTTGCGAAATTTGCTCCTATTTTAATGTGGATCTACGGATTAGGTTGTGTCAGGCAATTGTAGACTTCTATTGTTATTTTTTGTCTTCATTCTAAATATCAGATCTTATCGTAAAAAGGGACTCTAAAAATGACACAACGCCGTACCATGGAATATTGCAGTAACCCCCTAGGATAAAGGTATACAAAATTTAGCCTTGAAAATAACACTGATGGTCTGAAAGATGCTGTGACGATTCATAACATTATGCAAATTGCAAACCGTAGGAATGAATCAACAAAGTATAACAATGCGGACGAAAATTGATTCCAACAAAATAAATACACGAATCAAAACGATGTACATTCCAATAAAGCTCGACAAAGCGACTTCCACTAACTATTTCTAAGATCATGTTCTATCAGATCCTTTTAGCTTTTTAGAATCTGAATCGACCGACATTTTCATACATTTTGTAAAATCTCGAATGCGCACAAAAGCCATGACGCCACTTAACTGCGCCTTTCGTACAGAAAAGCATAAAAATATCGTTCGATCCAGACTCGCTCTAATCGCTTAAAGGTCTTTTCAGTGTTCCCAAACGAAGGATATGTTTGTCTACTTGGTTCTTTGAAAATATTCTTGCAATGATAAAACCTTTTCTTTCAACCTTTTAGAAATCACTAGTCATTCAGCAACAATGTTGTTGCTTTGAAAATTTTATTTTGGAAACAGAATTTCAAACCATGCCATGCGTCATTTTATGCTTAAAAATATCCTCGAAGTGAAGAAATCTAAAACTAACTTTCTCATTTAACAATGGCTTTCCTCTTGACAAGGCCCGATTTACATGATTGGAAATGCGGCAAACCAGTTCCTGATTGAAAACGTTTGATTAAAATGCCCTTGCTCCTGATATAAGTGCAAATTTCCTGCTATATTACTGTAGCTGACCGTAAAAGTAATTACTTTACTTTATCTTACAAACAATATTCAATGAGTGTTCCTAGAAAACGTCTGAATCATTTGTCAACCTTGAATTTAACTTCGAAGAGCTTCCAGCCTTGCTTGCATTTCCGATATTTGTTCGTCGTTATCCGTTGAAGCAGTTGCTCCGATCGGCTCCTCCTGAAATAAAAAGTATAATGGCTAAGAATAAAATAGCGGCTAGAGATTAACTTTTTATGGACTTATGAAAGCATACCGTTTCATTGTCTGTTGTATGTAATTCAAAGTGGTGAATCGAATACAAAATGCTTCAAAGTTTAAAATTGTTATCGCAAGGTATGCGCTTCAGAATGGAAAATTACTGCGTAAGCATCAAAATTTGACACCCGTCTTCTTCCCATGTCTTTTCTGCATGCCAGAATCTTGGAAACAATATGAATTTGTAAGGTTCTGCAAGATAGAATACAGTTGATCAATCAGGTAGCTAAGTTTCATGCAAAGAACGACAAGCAACTTACCGGAAGTTCATTAGAAGCCACTGGAGCAGCAGCGCCAAGAACTCCTAGAAGCAAAAAGATGAGATGCTGAGGAAATCAAGTAACTGGTTTTTTGCAAACACCAAATATTTTTATCTGTCACCTTTCACACTCAATCCTTGATTTACCTAGTGAGAGAGCTCATTCTTTAACAAATTTCCTCACTACATATAAATTTCCTCCTATCTTTGTTTTGTCAATTTGTATTTCCTTATTGCAATTTCTTGTTTTGATGTGGTACATTGAAATTCTTTCATGGCACTTGTTTCAAGTGGAATTTTAAAATGAAATGATAGATAGAATTGAATTGAAAAGAATAGAAAATCTATCTATCTGAATTGAAAGATAGAAAATCTTGCTGATACACTATGTGCAAAACAAAACCAGCTTGAAATGATTTCCATCATCATGATGCAAAGAACTCTAAAATACAAGGCACAGAGTTGATATGACAAAAGGCAGCAACAGTTTTCTAATTAGTAGAGGGAGTGAAGTATTTTTGTGCAGTCAAAACATTCCTCTTTTCATACATACATACCACTTGTGATTTCAAACAAAATTTTGTCAACTTCTTCTTGAGCTGCTTCTTCCATATCATCATCCTCAAGACTTTCAAATGTATCCTCAATCATTTCCTCCATTATTCCAGCCTGTACAAATCAATTCCAGAAAAACATATGTACTAAGAAAGTAAATGCTATATTCTACACAATCTGCAAAATGGGTATCATTCCTGCAAAGGTTCTTACAAACAAGGATCTCCTAACAGGACTTTGCACAGTTTCTTTGATCATTTCTTCTATCATTTACACCTATAGAAAGCAGGCCCATTGGAAGCGGGGGGGGGGGGGGCTTAAGTTTGTTAATTCTGATTTTGAAATCATTTGCTGAAGTGAGAGTGAAAAGGCTGCAAAAGCCAAGGTCGTAGGGATGGAGATTGGAACTAGTATTTGAGAAGGCTACCAGAATCTATTAGAAATGCAATATCTTTTGATGTCTAACAAGTCAAAAATTTCAAAATTTTCAGGGAGACTCTCATTAGTTGTGATCCTTAGCTTCCGTCAATGGCACATTTCCCAAAAATGGGGCATTTTCCAGTGATCTAGAGGGTGGGGTCATGAAAAATTTTCCTGGGGCCAAGACCCTGGACCCCTGTTTTTGCTCTCTTTGCTCGCACCTTGTTTCAGCCCCCCAATATGAAATTTGTTCCAACGGACTTGGAAAAGATTTTGAAAAAACCATACAGAGATTAGATGCCGTAAAAAGTTCTGTTGATCACTTCTACCAGTGGTGCATAGCAGCTTTAAAATCTAAATCATAAAATAATTTCATAGAAAGTAGTGAAAAGTTGGTACCATGAAAAATGTAGCAAGGAAACATAGAACATAATTCACCTTCATCATTTCTCTTGAAAGTTCTTGCATTGAAGCTGCTATTTCTGGGACTTTCACCAATGACTGCATAAACTGCATTACTTCGGTGCTCTTTTGAAGACTCCCAGATACTCTCAGAGTTGCTGAAAAAGGGAATCATTCTTAATTTCTGCTTTACCAAACAAAAAGAATGTCTTAGCAGGCCTTACTGGGAATGTTTAGGTAGAGGTGTTGCAAATTGCACCCCAGGTGTGTTTTAGGAGTGTGATGGAGTGCGGTTGCTGAAAAAAGTTCATAATAAATTTGTGCATTATTGTTAGGGTCAGTATCATTTCCATAGAGATACAGACATTGAAAAAGATCCAAAACACAAAAACAGCTTTTCATTTAATGAAGAGAATTGGAGGATGCTTTGCCATAACTTTGTAAGAAGCTATAGATTGTTATCATCAGGCCTTACTGGGAATATTTTGGTAGGGGAGTGGCAAATCGCACTCCTAGTCCATTTCAGGCGTGTGATGGAGTGCAGTTGCAAATCAACATTAAAAATATGTCAACTGGAGTTTTACTTGATCAGTTTTACTAATTCAAAGTTATTCCTACCTTTTACTGTTGAAAGAAAAGTGTTTGATTGTTGAAAACATTGATTCATCAGAGTTCACAATTTCAAGTAAACTGTTATTGTGGATAATGGAGATAAAAAAGAGCACAAAACACTCTGCTATGGATCTCAAGCAGGAATAGATGTTTCAATCTCCTTTTTCTTAACTATCAAGGTTTCCAATAAAGCGCTTGATAAGGCATACCGGGTGAGCCAGAAAATAGTTCCCACTTTTGAAAATTCATAACACCAAGACTACTTCACGGATTTGAATCATTCAAATTCTAGTTAAAAGTCGAAAGATCGAAGTATTTTTGTGATTTTTCTCGCTGTCCTACCAGCACTAGAAGTATTGGTAAATTCAACTTTATAAAAATTTCATGGATGCAGACGGAAAAAGGGCCTAAACATTGATCAAATCGAGAAAGGAACTGGTCTCTCAAGAACAAACAGCAGGTCAAAGAAATAACTCTTCAGTCTAAATTACATTACATCCTGCAGGATTATCTTTTGTAAACAATTTAATGATAACTATCAAATCATTAAGGATTTTGGATTTAGTACTTCCTGATTGACTTATTGTTGCAGAGGAATACAAGATTTTAATCCTTGTTTAGAAAGGTAAGGCGTGCCATCTATTGCACTCCTTGGAACCAGAAGGTGTGCGAGAGCGATCGCATGCCATTCCCAGTAAGGCCTGTATCATAATGTGATTTTTGTTCCAAAACAATTGAGAAATTAAGAATGGGGATCCAATTATGAAGAAAGACTTATCAAATCAAACAGATGCTTGACTGATTTTGAATTTTAAAAACCTAACTTACCCAATTGGTTTTTCATTTGAAGTTCAACTGAGTTCAATTGTGCTTTTGAAGAATACAGCTTATTTACAGCTCTTCTTGATCTTATAATTTCTTTTGCCAAAATTGTGCAAACATCTTTTTCTCCTTTTTTTGCAGCATCTTTTAATGACTTTTGCACTTTAGCTTCTTCCATCTTAATTGCTTAAATTGACAAATGAAATGAATTAATTTATAGTTATAAGATTATTGTTAGTGTGATTTAGCATTCATATCTTCTCTTACTTTGCGGTCAAATTAGGGAAAACCAAAATTTTTTTACTTGTAGTAGATCGATAGAAAATGGTGAGAAAATGGGGCTGTTAACAAAAATCACCTCTGATTTGTCGATCAAGCTTTCTTCCTTCCTTTCTTACACTGGATGTCATATCTCTGACCTGAGAAGAAATGAAATTGAATAATCACCATTTATCACAAAGCTGAGAAGAAAGTCTGTGGGAATTTTCCAATTTCTGTTAAACAAAAATTGAGTGAGACGTAAAATTTATTTTTGGGTAAACAAATATCATTCAAAGCTTGCAACTTTCCAACTTCTTGACATCATCATCGCCAACAAGTTACAATTATAAACCTTCCAAATATAAGTAAGTGCGATTGGAAGATAAATATTCATCCCGTTACTGGAATCTGATGAATGACTTTAGTCCCAGCGAAATCTTACTGACATCAAGCCTAGTTATGTCTCCCTAGTAGGGTAAATCAAAAGCGAATTGTCAGCAAATCTTGAACCTGTTCCTTGGGATCTTTCTGTGGAGTTTTACCGAATAAACCCATGATGTTTTGCAGCTATCTTTCAATGAAATGTATCTTCTTCCTTGTTTTCTCTCTAATCTTCAACAAATTGCAGTATCAGGGTCAGTTGTAGGCAATTATTGAAATCGAAAGTCACTCCTTCCTGCAATAAACTTGTCGGCCATTTTCGAAGTAAATTTATGATATTTTCGTCCATTGAATTGAATTATTATACTTTTTGCGTCTTATTTTAGCCTCGCTTGCACGATGAAAGGCAAGAGTTACGTCATAAGCGCCGGCAACAATGTGTCTTCTTGATAAGTGATCATAAGTGATGCCTACCGGTATTTTACATTACATTTTAAATAGCAAATTTGATATATACAAGTTAAAAACACCCCTAATTATAGTGTTCAAAGATCGAGTTGACCTTATTTCCATAATGGTCCCCTTAGAGGTCATTGAAAGAATAATAAACTTTAAATAAATTTGTATGTGTTTTTTGTATAAATCATAAATATGGTAAGGCCGAAACATGAATGTGAGAAAGGATGCGCGGTTTTAGTAGAAAAATGGATCTGCAAAGGTAGCAAGCAGCAGCTCCATATCCTTCGTACAGATTTAACTGCAATGTAAAAGTGGCAAAAATATGAAATTATTTCCCATCGTTACCAGTTGCTATTGGGGAATCTTTTAAACAAGTGAGTTCTTTTGTGCGCAGTAACCTTTGAGCTGATAGCCTGCTCCAACTTAATTGCTGTTGCGGAGGAGTAAAGTCTGCGCAAGCTACCAGCTCCAATATTGCGGCGCACAAAAGGAACTAATTTGTTTTAGAGATTCCCCAATAGCAACCGGTAAAATGGGAAAGAATTTCATATTTTTACTGGGAACATTTACCCGCTGGCCTGCATTAAAAATTCATCAAAAATACTTGTTGAGAGAAGGGGTCAAACACTTCTTCCTTTCAGAATGGGAAGAGTGTAAAAGTCATGAAGTTCAAGTGGAACTGAAACAGGTGTAGCAGATGTAGAGACAAGGAAAGGTAAAAAATAGTGACTGATTTTAAAGATTTAGATCCCCCCAAAGTTAACCAAAACTGATTTAGCTGCAGGAGTGATATTCTGCGTTTGAGTTTGAAAGTCCTGTAGAGTTGTTACTTACCGTTGTTATTTGCAGAACTTGTTCCTGCCTCTGCGGGGCATCTTACTTTAAAGATGACATTTAATACTGGTGTAAGACCAGAGGCAGGTACGGTCACTGTTCAATTGACTGCGGGCAGCCGGCGGTGAGGGACTCACAATCGAGAGAAAGAAACAACTAAACACTTACAATTTATCATATGTAACTCGCAGAGATGTTTACAAGGATATTAACGTCAAAGTTACGTTCGTGTTCAAGTTGTTTGTCAAGAAAAAATGTGTTGCCAGTTGGCGGATTTTCAAGAAATATGGTCGTTGTGCCTGGAGGCCAACAGAAGAAGACAGCACTTCATTTCAGAAATCAGTTGAAAAACGCGAAAAGAATTGTCGTCAAACTTGGATCAGCAGTTGTAACAAGAGATGATGAATGTGGCGTGGCACTGGGAAGGCTTGCTGCCATTATTGAACAGGTATTGATGGTGTTGGTGTAAAAAATATAGCTGCCTCAAAAACAAAACCACACGAGGCCAAGTAGAACCGGACTGGGGGGACAGACAGGAGAATGTGCAGTGTATTGAGCTTAGATCCAGATATTCTGCTTATCAGAGGGAAAACTGTTTATTGTCAACAAAAATGCACTTAAAAATGAGTAAATATTTGCCGATGAAAGTATTTCCTTTCTGGTTTTGTGTTAGCCATTCCTTTCGAAAGATATCCACCAAATCCTTGTATCCCTGTGGTGAATCTGCCCACGTTTACTTTGAAACAATTTAAATGTGTTGCATCATCACCTGATCAGTACCAGCCAATCAAACAAACCATCATATGATCATGTGACTATCATGTGACAGGAACTAGCAAATCAAATCCAAGATTACAAGATCATATCCTCTATTGCTGGAGGGAGGGCTCTTGTGTTATATTAGGGGACATACACCAAATATGATGTTAAGGTACATTTGAATATCATTGGGGTTAATTGGGTATATTTGAATATTAATTGTGATACTACATCTTTTTTTGTAAGAAACTGGTTTATAAGAAAGTAGTACTAAGATGGCCGAAATTTTAAGAAACATTATATATAGCAAATATATTGTTGAACCTTTATTCTCTAGCATTGTTAACTAACCATTTGTGTTTTCAACTTAGTGGAATACTAGTTATTCTTGTATAATGTTTTAAATGTCAAGAAACATATCTGCAGTGGTGTTAGCAACCACATTGTCAATGTGAAGCCAGTGGTCATTCAAAAAATAAGAAACCAATTAAGGAGCTTTTAGTACAAAAATTGACAAAATTTCATGTTGAATTAAGAAACTTTTAGTACTATGGCCTGATCCTAGTTTCATATAAAGAAATGTATTTTATTCGACAGGTTTCAGAACTTCAAAATACTGGCAAGCAAATGATGGTTGTAACAAGTGGTGCTGTTGCCTATGGTAAACAAAGGCTTAGAGGTGAAATGTCCATGCAACAAACACTAAGACAATCGCTGAATTACTCAAGAAATGGTAGCGGAGCCATCAGCCAGGTAATTCAAATGGTTTCCAGATGAACTTTATTGTAGGGGTTGTTTAAATATGACCAGGCGTACATAAACCTTGGAACATGGGAACAAAATTCCCAGGCAACTTTTTCTGAAGCGATATTTTGCAGGCAGTTTTTCTTAAATAGTTCTTTATGAAATGCAATTGTAATAAGTTTCCAAACCAAAACTTTGCAGGCAGTTTTTTCAATTGTTCTTTATGAAATTTAATTGCAGTAAGTTGATGAATAATAGCACAAAAATTTTGACACATTGCTTTTTTCCAAGATAAAATGCAGAAGGGGCTTGCCAAAAGATTTCACCACTTGGCAAGACTCCCAAGGTCTTATCATAAGACCTTGGGATCTTCATCCCTTGTTAAATAGATTATCTTCTTAAGACTCTTATGAAGATAATCTTTTTTAACAAATGCATCAAAAGACCGATTTTGATGGGGAAAGGTTTATGATCTCAGTTGAACTCTTGGCTGCACGCAAAAATTTAGTTCATGACATTCTGGTGATTAAATGAGGTATAACAGTCTGCCAAACGCCCAACGTTTCTTCTAACTCACCTGGTTTATATACTGTTTACTGCATTACTGTGTATTGTTTTGATATGGTTTATGTAAATTGTTTATTGGATCTTTTATGACATTGTTGCTATGCATTTGCTATTCAACATGGTTTGTGGTTGAATATAGTATGATTAATCGTTTCGTTGCTCCATGTTTGAAAAACTTACTGTTTGATGCCTGCATGCTTACTGGTTCTGGTAACAGGCTTCTCTTCCATAATTGTAAAAAATTGCTATGCCGGCAGGTTTTCAGAGAATTCTACCGTTCCCAGGCAGGTTTGAACTTTATGCACACCTGTAAATGACCCCACTGTACTAGGTAAAATTAACTATGCTTGGTCTTGTTGGGTAAAATTAACCTCGGATTGTTGGGTTTCATTGATAACAATAATGAAAGTTCAGTATTGTATGCGAATTGACATCAATTTTGACATTGGGATGAAGAAATCATGGCAAGATAGAATGTGTTGAACTTCCAATGTAACTGTTTTTTTGTTAAGTTGCATAGCAGGATATTCCCTTATTAACACATAATTTTAGCCACCTCCTCAAGAAGATTAAAATTCTGAAGACATATAAATAAGTTATGTATAAAATATGTTTTGTTAGATTTTATGCCATTCTATGTTTATATATGTACAGGTGTACCAGAGTATTATTTGGAATTTGACTAAAGATTAAATCAGCAACTTTCAAACGCTGATTATTTTTATGCAATAAATGATTTGATTTTGTCATAGATATGTGTAATGTTTCTATTTGCAGCGAGGTGGATATATTGAACCAAGAGCATGTGCTGCAGTTGGACAGGGTGGTCTCGTATCTTTGTATGAAACTATGTTCAACCAATATGGAATTTCTGTTGCCCAGGTAATGGAACAGTTTTTTTTATACAGTGGCACTTGCTACTAAAAGATTGTTCCTTTGTTGTTAACAAGGAAGGAAGTATGTTAAGTGATTTGCGGGAAGAAACTATTGTAGGGAAAAACTTTTGCATTTTGATTTATGCTTTGACAGAAATTTGCAAAAGTTTCTTCTACAAAATTTCTGTAAATGTGAAATTTACAAAATCTTATTGCTGCAAAATTTTATAGAATATTGTCCAGAAAGTCTGTGAATTTTGCTTCCTTTGAATTAATCTTTTCTCAAATGGGAAAATGTACTGCTGAAGTTAAGTCCAAAAATCTGAATTTTTTTCTAATAGATGATTATGCTGAAGATGGCGGCGAGGAACTTTTAACCAAGATGGATTGCGTTTGAATTATGAATCCTTAACGATTCTATAGGAATTTGATCAAAGAATGCAGTGCTTCTTGGTAAAAAGTTTCTCGCTGCTATCTTTAGCATAATCGTCTATTAGAAAAAAAATGCAGATTTTTGGAATTTTCAGCAATACGTGTAATCATTGATTGCAAAAGTTTCTTCATCCAAAAGTTTCTTTTGTTAAAGTACTAGATACAGAGTTTGAAGAAATTTAGCATGAATGAATGCAAGAAAAGTAAATTCATCACAAGTTTTCCAATAAATATAAAATTGTGAGTGAATCTTTGATCAGCAGATAATTTTTATTATGAAAATAGTGCTGATTAGAATTCATGTCAACTTATTTGCCATTATTTATTTTTAGGTGCTTGTTACAAAGCCAGATTTCAGGGATGCATACAGCAGAGCAAATTTGAAGACAACACTAGAAGAATTATTGAAAATGCATTGCATTCCAATTGTTAATGCAAATGACGTTGTGGCGCCACCACCAAGTCAAGATATTGATTTGCAAGGGGTTTGTCTTTTACTTTATTTGTATGATTTTACTTCCTTTTCAAAATTTTTGTTTATTTCATGTGAGTGTATTTTTTAATATTGTTATGTTTATTTTTCATTATAAATTCAATCAGTGGACAAATGAATGTCATTTGAAAGGTTGCTTTCCCTAAACATCAGAGCAATGATATACTGTACATATGTTAATATATCTTATTGAATAGCCCTTTATTCAATTGATTTTAGAATTTTTTTGGTTGAAATTGGTCACTCCGCTCCTATTTAACAAGGGATCTTCTCAAGATTATCTATCTCTTTGGAAAATGTTGGAAAATGGCTTGAAATGACAACCAAATTTCCATAACATTTTCTGGCTTACAGTAATGACTTGAAAACACTGTCATACACTTGGGACAGTGAAAGGTCATCAACTTACTAATGCAAAAAGTTTTTCAAGGAGATTGTGAGACCGTTTTAAATATTACATGTTGCGTTATGTCATGGGAACTTGTGTTATGAAAGTAAATGTTTGTGTTTTGAATCTGTAGACAAAATCTTTATATCAAAAAGTAAGTCACTCTGATTCCACCACTTAGACCCAGAGCCAGGTTATTACGCTGAACAATGGGATACAATATCTTTGTCTGTTGGAGGGGGCAATTTTCAGGAAATGTTTGTAAATCAATGTAAATTAAAGTATGTAAAAGTAAATTAAGTATGGAAGTGTTAGTGAATAATGACATTAACAAGTGTTGTTTTGAAGATTTTTTTAACGTGTATGCTTTTGACCTTCTTTGCACATTTTGTTTTAGCTGACACCTCGCCAGCAAACGGTAAGTAATTAATTCAAGTGTATCCTAAATACATCAAACAATAAAATGCACACACACTAAGTTTAAAATTGTAGATTATCAATTAATCTGTTAGCATTATTTACAATCAATTAGTTATCAGGGCGCATGGATTTTATGTTAATAGGTTACTTAAATAAGAATAAATAAAAAAAGATTTTAAACAAAAGATTAATGGTAAGACTATTCATAAAATTTTGATTGAGATTGAAGTATGCCCACAGAAGTCATTTAACCAATTGTACAGTAAGATAGACAGACTTTCAGATAATAGGAAGATACCAAAATTATCATTACAAGCAAATAGAATTATTTTTAAGTTTATTTCTTATTTGATGTCTCTAGTTGGCTAGAGACTTATTCTGAAATATATATCTCTTACTTTTTAGTTTGTATCTGCACAAAACACGGTGAGTCTGCACAAATGTAAGAGATTTTGCCTGCCGTGTAATTTGTAAATGAGGCTAGTTTCTGTTTCTTTTTTAAAGTAAGCTGTGTGAATATTTGACATTGATTTGAGAAAGAGATCGAGGCGACAGGATATCATATAGGAAATGGACTTAAGAGTGGCTGTTTCTGTTTCTGAGTTAGAATGAAGAAGAAGAAAGGTCAAAAATGGGAAGGTGACACAAAAGGCTAATACATGATTGTCATAACAATTTGGTTGATGTAGAAAAATGGAATTGGCTCAGAAATGTTACTTCTATGTCTATATTCACGACACAGCATGTTTAGAATACATTTTTTTGATTAATTCACCTACTTTACATAAAAGGAAATTTTCTGTATACTTCCTTTTATATCTCTGTCACATTTAGATATCTTTATTTCTATTTTTTTTCATTTCTCTACTTTATTCATTCATTGTGCTTCTCTCTTATCATTTAAAACTAGCCATCATTTACAGATTTGCGCTTCAGGCACCATAGTAAGGTATATCTTTAACCCATTTCAAGCTATGAACTTGCTTTTTCCTAAAAGGCTAATGTTTGTTTCATAAAGCTAGTTCGAGGAAATTTTTCTGGAATAGGATATAGGAAATAATGTGCAGAAAAGGGTTACGCTTTTAGGAGTTGTGTTTCCGTCACCCAGGCCCGTAGGAAGCGGGGGGGGGGCAGGTAGGGCTCAAGCCCCCCCAATAATTTTGAGAACAATGGTGCTATGTCACAAGCATTAATTAGATGTATTGTTCTCTATTGTTTTGAGAACAATTGCCCCCCCCCAATCAGCAGCTGCTTCCTACGGCCCTGCCGTCACCTATCATATAATTAACACATACATATGCACATGCACTTACAGCACACACAAAACTTTATGCGATAAACATTCACCTTTTAATATTACTTTTACATTAAATTTTTTAAATCTTAACAATGAAAATCCTAAGTTTTATCATCAATGTGCTATGAAATTTGATGGCGATGGTCTGTTAGTCTTTTGGAAAAGTGAACTTTGCAACTGAAAAATTGTGAGGTTGAAAACTAAAGGAGAAGGATGTAATAACCTGTCCCTGCTTGCGAAAACCAAAGCAATTTCATCTTTTGAATTTACATTTACATTAATTTACATTATTTTTATTGAAGTAAGTTAGAGTAAAGATTTATGTGGATGTGAAATATTAAAACTACAGAAATATTAACTTATTTGTATTATTCATATTGTTATTGTATCAGTTTAGAGTATTTGTGTTTTGTTTTCACATAAAGTAATATGCTCTTCAGACATGTCATGTGATTGTAAAATCCATTATTTGTGTGAAATGTTTACATTTAAAATAAAGTTGTGAAATCTGTTCAATGTTTCCTAATCACTGCGGTCTGACAGTGGCTTCATCTACATCTCGCATTGACAAACAATCAAAACGTAAAACAATTTTCACCGTTTTTATTTATAGCAATAACCCCCTTCCCCTATGTAGTCTTGCTTCCCAAGTTAAATCATATATTAGGCATATCTAAGAATCCAAGAATGGGCAAATCTAAGGCTTGGCATTCACTTTTCATTTATATCATGTGGCTGAAAAGCCTTATTAATCGAGTTCATTGTTGTGGAAGGTAGGTCAATATTTTGTATGTCCATTTTTCTTCGCTTTTAGAAATGAGGCTTTCCAAGTGTCTGCCTTTGGTATTAAATTCTAGTAGTTTGATTGCAATGCAGAGTAACAGACGATTTATCGCATGGAAAAGATGAAAGATACATGTAAATTGTCTTGTGATTTTTTATTGGATTGACTCATACCGAAAACGGAGTTTTGATTTCCAGCCCTGAGACTATATTTTTCATTGAGATTATAATTACCTTTAAAGCTATTCTATGAATATATACTTAGGTACTTTTGTAGTGTTACAGAGCTGATGGTTGATTTAAGAAAATTGATCATCGAACGTAATCTGACCTCTTAATTTGACTCTCAGAACGTTCATGAAATTTTTATAGGTCATCAGCCTCAAGGACAATGACAGTTTAGCTGCGTTATTCGCAGTAGAAATGAATGCCGATTTATTGATTCTCCTCTCTGACGTTGATGGCATTTATACTGGTCCTCCAGATCAAGAGAATTCTCGCCTCATCGATGTATTTAGACCTGGAGATATTGAAAGTATAAAATTTGGTGGCAAGTCAAGAGTTGGTCTAGGAGGCATGGAATCCAAGGTTTTTTTGTTATCAATATTTTTAGTTTTGCATCATTTGTAGTCCTTTGCATGAAATGAAAAACTATTATAACTGGCACAGCGTACGTGAATTTCGTTTCCGTCCATTGAGTTGCATTGTTTTCGGAATTTTTCAGCCATTCAGAATCCACTACTTTTACTGGCTTTGTTGACTTATTTCTCATAAACAGTTCTCGCTGCTGTTGGGAGGGCACTTTTTAAGGAAAACTGAAGTTCTATTCTGTCTGAGATGCAAATAAAAGGAATAGCAGTCAGGAGATATGTGGAACGTACTTTTTTAAGAGTCATTTTTCGAAAGAGCTAGTGTCGTTGAATATATGGCGATGTCTTTGCATATAAGCACAAGCTCTGCTTTGTCTTATCAATGTTATTTTTCATGTGACTTGTCTTATTCACATCGCAGTACTGACACAATGTTGAAATGTCATTAGATATGCATTTGTTTTAGGTCCGTGCTGCAACATGGGCACTTGAAAATAACTGTGCCGTTGTGATTGCAAATGGAGAATTTAAAGATGCAAATATCATCAAACACATTGTAAATGGCAGAAGAATTGGAACATTTTTCACCCTTGCAGAAAAAGTTGGTGCCTCAATTGAAGATCAAGCTGCTAAAGGTTCGTATAAAGCAATTTTGCTTATAAAATGATCAAGCATATGTTCCCTTCAGCAAATTTATAAATTTGATAATTATTTTCTAATGATAGACCTAGAAAGAGATTCACTAAAATATTTGTTTTAAGGCCTGAGCTTTTAATTTGATAAAAAGATCGATTTTCAGGAAATTCCTAATCTCTATCAACTGTGAGGCAGGAAATGTTTGTCATTTCAGGTGATATAATGCTTTGCAGAATTTCTTTTTTTTTCTACTTTATGTTTTTAGCTCATTTAGATATTATTGTTTTGCTTCATGGTGATTCAATCATAGTGACTATGATTTTCAATGTGATATGATTTCAAATCTTGCGACAGAAATCGATCAAGATTTAGAATTGCTATGACGATACCCAAACTCTGTCCACGCTTCTCAAACCATTGATTCTATTTAGTTACAATTAATTTCTATGTCTTTCATTTTTGACAGCCCGAGAAGGAAGCAGAGCCCTTCAAGCTCTTTCTCCTAACCAGGTAAACACGATAAATCTATTTGAAATTAATCCCTAATCAATTAAAGACACCCTTTTAAAATATTTGTGCACTAGAAAATGGAAGACTTTCTTTGACTTGGAGACTTGGTGCTCAAAGGAATGAGGATGGCAGCAATTAAGAACCAGGACGACTGTTTTGTGTGTTTGACACCTGATCTTGTAATCTTGCATTCTATCATGGATGATACCCTTCAGATGTTGATTCAGAAATATATATATATATATATATATATTCTCATAAGCTCATGCGCAATATGTAATAAAGTAATTATAGATTCTCAAGAAAAACACATTCATTAAACGTTTCGGCGAAAGCCTTCATCAGTAATGACTTTTCCTAATCAAACAGAGCATACATATAGATTCAGAAATTCAAAAACAATAGCCTAAGCGGGTAATAGGTAAGATCCCGCTTAGGCTATTGTTTTTGAATTTCTGAATCTATATGTATGCTCTGTTTGATTAGGAAAAGTCATTACTGATGAAGGCTTTCGCCGAAACGTTTAATGAATGTGTTTTTCTTGAGAATCTATATATATATATATATATATATGACTTTATTTCAGAATAATCTTTTAATATTTTATATACTTAGGTAAACTGGCTTTTGAATTACCCTTCAGATATTATATTATGAATTATTGAAAATTATGAATTATGAATTGTAAAAATATTGTTAGTACAACAAGTTTTGTTTCTATTATTTAGATAAATTTCCTATTTATCTTTCAGAGAGCAGAAATTATCTACCGTTTATCAGAACTACTGCTGGAAAGACAACAAGACATCTTAAGTGCAAACCAACGAGATTTAGATGCTGCCAGAATTGCTGGAAATCTCGCAGCACCCCTTTTGTCACGTCTTGCTTTATCATCCAGCAAAATAAAAACATTGTCTGATGGCCTAAAGCAAATCGCAGACGACTCTTTTGATAATGTTGGAAGACTTCTGAAAGCAACACGACTTGCTGATGGGTTAGAATTGAATCAGGTCACCGTACCAATTGGTGTTCTTATGGTGATATTTGAATCCAGACCAGATGCTCTACCTCAGGTATGAGTTATTGAGTATTTGTCATAAAAACCAAGGCCTGTTAATCATTATTAAAATATTTTGTGCATAAATTTTTATATCGACAGTTAGTTTTTATCCGTTACTTTGTTTCAATGGGAACGGACAGGGTCAAAAGCTGTTCTGGGCCAAATTAAAAAGGTGCCCTATTTCATTTGATAGCGTTGACTCATGCCATTTCATTGTGTAGCTAAAGAAACAACAGATGCGCAGGCCACAGATTTCTAGCCATTTCTAGCTTATTCAGGTCTACTATGTAGGCCACATCTAGGCATGGGACCTTCAGTTTAACGTCGTTTCCGAAGGACAGAATGAGCAACTAAGTCTTTGGCACATGTGTGATTTTCGTTATTTTCTCAGCTTGTTATTTTCTGGTAGTTTGCACAGCAGATAGATCGAAAAAGAATTTGATTTTTGCATTGGATGAGATTTCCTGATTTAGTCATCTTTGATTCATCTTTTAGGTTGCAGCATTGGCAATTGCTTCAGCGAATGGATTATTATTAAAAGGTGGAAAAGAAGCATACCATTCTAACAATTATTTATTTTCTTTGGTTCAAGAAGCTCTTTCAATTCATGGTGCAGAAGGATGTCCTCATGCCACCGCCTTGGTACGCTTCCTACATCATTTGACTTTTTCATACGTAGCTAAATTATTGGTTTCATAAGAAAGCGCCACAAATTCTCCATGGCACATCTTAAAGAATTGATTAAGTGTAAATGCAAACCCAGTTGCTTCAAGGTGTGGGAGAGGGATTTTAAAGCAGTTGAATAAGATTTATTATGCATCCACAGGTTGCTACATTTGGAATGGTCTTTTTGCTCTTTGGATATAATAAATACTTAAAGGGAATAGACATAGGTATATCTCATAATCGCTATAAATAGGCCAGAGAAACGCCCACAAATCCATTGTTTCTTTAGCTACACAATGAAACCGGATGCGTCTAAGCTGTCGAGTACAATAGATTATATTTTTGACCTGGCCCGGGCCAGCTTTTAACTATGTCGATTCCCTTTAAAACCAAACAAAGAGAGTGTGAGCACTGCTTTTATTTGTTCAAGGTTAGAATGAAATTCGCTAAAGTTCACATTGATGTAGTCCAAATTTCGTGCCACTGCAAGTTCATCGGAAATTTTTGTCAAAATAAGCCCTCAGTGACGTAGGTAACTTTTTTGTAGATAAGTACCCGTGATGACGTCAGCGACTTATTACAGTTGGAGAACTGTATTGACTTGGTGATTCCACGTGGTTCAAATGAAATGATCCGTAAAATTCAGGATGAGAGTAAACATATTCCAGTTCTTGGTCATTCTGAAGGAATTTGTCATGTTTATGTGGATAAAGATGCTGATTTAGAAATGGCATTGCAAATTGGTATGAGTTTCTTTCTTGCACAATTTTTTGTAACTGTCGACATTTCGTAAATACAATATATCTAAAATTAGAAAATAGATAAAATTGCAGGGCATATTTTTAGTTCATTGAAATGCTTTACAAATATTAGCAAACTGAGTTTCCTGGCGAGATCTTTGATTTCTCCTCTAAGTAATCGCCCTTTTCAGTTTTGAAATAGCTTTAACTAAATAATGTGTTGCTTTCGTGAATTCCTTTGTAAATTTCTCCGAAAGTGTATTATTTCCCTTTGTATTCAACAGTTATTGATGCGAAATGTGACTACCCAGCCGCATGTAATTCGATGGAAACACTTTTGGTTCACAGAGAACTTTTAAGAACATCAGCATTTGATCAAATTTTGGATGAATTAAGAAATAACAATGTAAGTTGAATTTTGACAGTACTTCTTGTGTGTACATGTTTTTGGTTGTATCAGAAATTATCAGAAAACTTTCATCTTCCTGCACGTTGTTACTAGACTGATTACATGCTTCTCAGTTTTCCGCATTGAATTGAATGGTTTTGGCTTCAAACTGAGACTCATGTCAATACCTTATCAAAACACAGACTAATTAGGCCAAGTGCGCCTCACCTCCAGTCAGCTCGCTTCTTTCTTAATAAGGTTAGACCACATCCCTATTCTCAGTGTTTGTAATGATAAAATTACAAATCCTGCACAACAGAGACCTCTGTTCACCATTTTAACCCTGCTAGGTAAGACAGTTTAATTAGCAATAAAATTGTCAAGAACCATATGTAATCAGTGGTATGGCCATTTATTGTAAGGATGCAATATACCAAAAACAAGAAGCATAGATTGAAGCATAGATAAATAACGGAAACATAGATTGAAGTTTAAATTTTTACTTTCAGGTAATTGTTCATGCTGGACCTCGTCTCTCAAAGGCCTTACCATTTGGACCAGTACCAGCGAAATCTTTGAAAATAGAATATGGTTCACTTGAATGTGCTATGGAAATTGTTGATGATGTTGAAGATGCTATAAGACATGTTAATGCACATGGAAGTTCTCATACTGATGCTATTGTCACTGAAAATGGTAAGCCTTCTTTAATTTAGCTACTTTACGTATTTTGAATAGAATTTGATCTATCGAAAATCTCTTCAAATTGGATGGAAATTGACAGCTATTTTCGTAAGATCAAGATCTTTTTGAAACAATTTATGGCAGCAACAATACAACATCATCATTTTCAGATATTTCATATCACTCACGTTAATCATCATTCGTTTTCTTACATTTGTGTTACCAATAGTTGTAAGATGAATTTATTTTTGTTTCGGTTAACTGGGGAAAATCTTGTTCAGTTATATAACCTACCATAGTTGTCGCAGACTTCGGGGAAATGTTATTTAAAATTGTATAAAGCGAAGGAAAAGACAAAAGCATTTGATTTAAAGTAACAAATACGATCGAATGGTTGTAGTTGGCGACCTCGATCGTTCAAATCAATTCACTGTTTTCTAAGATGGGAGGTATCCCACAACAACGTTGCCCTATTTACTCATGAAAATTGCATTTGTTGTCTCCTTTAGATCGAATTGCACAGAGGTTTATCCAGGGAATTGATAGCGCATGCGTATTCCACAATGCAAGCACCCGTTTTGCAGATGGATATCGATTTGGCTTAGGTAAGTGTTTCATTTGTTGTAATTAGAGTAAATTGTTGTGTTACTGCAAATGTATTGACAGAAGGATGTGTATTTGCTTATCTACAAAAGAGTCGGAATCCTGCGATATTTTGATACATTTTTATACCGAAGGCTCGATTGAGTAGCGTTGGAGCTGCTATCGTTTTGTCCACATTGGAAAATTCTACAAACTGCAAAGCAATATCGTTCGATGCAGATTCTTTTTTAGAATAACTAATACCGCATTCACACTGACACAGTTAAACCAGCTTTACTTACACTAGGTTAGATTTCAACCAATCAAATGCATTGGATTCGTTGGATTGCCCAATTATACCCTTTTCACACTGCAAGTTAAACCAGATTAAACTAAACCAGGTTATCGAATAGAGCCTTCTAATTGGTTAATCCAACAAATCCAATGCATTTGATTGGTTGAAATTTAACCTGGTTTAGGTAAAGCTGGTTTAACTGTGTCAGTGTGAATTCGGTATTAGAAGGCTCCATTCGATAACCTGGTTTAGTTAAAACTGGTTTAACTTGCAGTGTGAATAGAGTATAAAAGGTCTATTAAAACATTTGCATAGACGATGCGCAGGTAAAAGTCAGGTTTTGGACAAGAGCTTTCTGCCAGCAGCAATAAATTAATGCTATCTGTATTGCATGTTTTGAATTCTGAATTTATTGCCTACGAAAAAACCATGACTGGCTTTTATTTTAGCTAATTACAAATAAGTTTACATTTTATTCCGTGGTCTTGTTTGGGGGACCATTGTTTGACAAACTTTCTTAACACATTGTGTATTAACTTGACATACAGCATCGTCAATCACGCCTTTTTTGTTCTCTGTACAGGAGCTGAAGTTGGTATTAGTACAACAAGAATCCACGCACGTGGTCCAGTTGGTGTTGAAGGATTGTTAACAACAAAATGGCTGCTTAAAGGGGATGGTCATACGGTCACACAATTCAATGAAGGAGGCAAATTTAAATTTGTACATGAGCCATTAGAGGTTGATCCAGAAGCGTACAATTCAAGGACTGCCAATGAATGATTTTTATGGAGCTACTGGGTTTATTCTCGTATGTATATTTTGAGTATGGATTTTTTTATTGGAGTAAGAAGTGCATTTCGAAGAAACAACCAAATGTGCTGCCAATAACTACGGCCATATCATAGCGAATAGTGACTGTTCTTTGTAGCATTTACATGACATCTGCAACTGATACAAATCTTATCTCCCAAGTTAATTTGAGTAACCATATTGTGAAGTGAGTAACAAGAAATTCCCAAATTATCTGCTGAATATTTTTACTGACAAAAAATGCTGTATTTCGTTTTCCGCTTTTAATATATCTGACTTGGCACTATTTATATGCTGATTTTAAGGTAATTAAAGGAGACATTGAATGCGAATGACTTGTCTTAAAAAGGCATATTTTTGTAGCTAAATGAAGCAGTTAATTTCTATTATAAGTGAATGGTAAAATGACCACCATCCCCAAAACATTGGCAGGGGTTGTTTCAGCTTCTTGCTAGGGTAACTGATGAGTACCCTAAATAATCTGATTACATGACCGATCTTTAAATTTCTTTTTTGGCTAATTTATCAAAGACCAAGTCATTTTGCCAGGCATAGCTGATCTTGTGAACGGCTACCTGTTTTTTAAGCATACATACGGCAAAGAGAACGTAGGACTACACTGCGTGTATTATTTTGAAGTTTATTAAAGCTGCTCTGCTACATTGCATGCATGATTTTAAAGCTGTTTTATAAGGACTGCACTAGAAGCAAGTATTTAAGACACTACGCTTTTGCTCCTGATGATAGTTGTGATATGCATTGGGAGAATATGTAGTCATATCATGGTTTTTTTGTGATGAAAGATGAATTATGTAATATGCATGCAGACATTGTTATCTTTGATAGCACCTTTGCTGTAACTGTGCTATTATAATACTTTTCGTTTTCTTACTAAATTTGTTTTGAGAATATTGTGGGATTTAGAGATCGAGTTTAGAACTTGATCTTAACTTCTTTATTATTCATATTTTTGTAGATATTACAGTATGTGGTAGATCGTAATTATTATTTATTCATCCATCAATCCTAAACTAAACAACAGACTAGAAGATTTAACGTAACTCGATAATGGATATCAAAAATGTTTCATAAGAAATTACTTGTTTGTTTTTGTCCTTGCTACTACAAAGTAAGAATTTCACCTTGCATCAAGTCTTTTGGACTCTCATTTTTTCCAAGAGCTTGAAATTTTATGCAGAAGTACAGGAGTTTTCATAAGAATCCTTCATGTTTACTTTGTCTCTGTGAGCATTTCACATTGATATTTTATGAAGAAAGGAAAACACTGGGACGACCAAAAAGAACTTGTTTCAATTCCTTAAAAACCGTTATTACTTGAGGTACTGGAATAAACCAGAGTATTAAGTATTTCTTGTGACTTTTCTTTTTTTCTGACCATTGTAAATGTTGTGAAATTGGATCTATTAGAATTCCTTTACTTCGAAATACGTGAAAAAGGACAATTGATCTCTTTACTTTGAACAACATGTAAATATTTGTCATTTCCCGCAAGGCTTGAAAACTGCTTTGCAGAAGTATCAGATATAACGAAATAAGTTTCAGGCTTTTTTTCACGCATTTTGAAGTCACGGATTTTTGGGAGACTACCGTTATATCCAATGTTCAGAAAAAATACAGTAGTACACAAATCACTGAAGATATTTGGCCTTTCATGATCCACTCCATTGCCTCAGATATTTTCCGAACCGTGTGACATATTTTTCATCAATTGAAGTTCTTTTGGTCTATGGTCCATGTGCGATACAGAAGCCCTTTCGCAGTAATACGATGCAAGAAACGAGGAAAAATGAAACGAAATTTTTCGATGTCAGGTCAGGGCTAGAAACCGGCGTTCGTTACCATCCCGAAATGAGTTGCCAGGAATCAGTTAGCGCATGCGCAATTTGTTGTTTCGTCATTAAATTGTACGTCATGATTGTAGATTTACATGAAGTACATGCTCCAAAGAAATGAAGAAACATTTTCATGAATGTGAATTAACATTAGCAGTGCAGGCAGAAGATTGATTAAATTTTTGATGAAGTTTGAATTTCAGATCAAGCAACGGAGAGTTAAAACAATTGAAACATTGAAAGATTTATTGCAAAGAAGGACAGAAGACATTTGATAAACATCACGACAGGAGACTGAAGTGGCTAAAAAGGCCCAAACTGTTTAGGCCCATCGTTCTTTTTCAATCCTACTTTGATTTCCCTTGTGTGATCTCAACTGATTTGAAGAAGAAGAAAAACGTCGGAGAACGTTTGCCAAAGACATGAAGCTGTACGGCGTGACAATATTATACAAAGGATCGAAGGTCACTCTTCTCAAGAGAGCATTGGATCTTCAATCTTTTAGCTTTTTTCAAAGGAGCAGGTATGATGATGGATCAAAGAGATCATTGATCGTCATCTTACTTACTGTAAATATATACACATCATCTTCGATAAGGCAGGCATTTTTGTGTCAACCTAATTGGTTGGTGTGGCCTACTGTTATTTGAATTAATTTTCCATTTCATCTTCAAAACAATTTCCCAGACTTTTTAATCATTTTTTGTGCTCAGATCAAGGGACCGGAAGGGGAGGTCCATTCCAGTTACAAACACCCCTGGCCCACCCAGGGTGAATTTCTCTGCATCAGAAATTGTGCCAAAATTGGAAGGCTTTGAATGGAGAAAAAAGTTTCTTTTCACCAAAAAAAGATTTTCTGAAAATATGCAGCTAAATTCTCCCAGGACAGACACTAGCTTTGTTTTGAAATGCCAGCTAATACCTAGCTTTTTAATCATTTCTTAGTGTCAGAGAATTCATGGATTTTACTGCAAAGTTGCTTGTGGAGAGAACTCAAGCAGGCTTAAGAGCTTCAGTAAAAGAGCAAGGTACAACTGAATTATATTTTGTTAAAAAAATGGCAAATTCTGCCGCAGTTCATTCTGTAAATGAATAATTGCTTTTTGCTCTTCATCTGTACAGGCCATGACAAAGCTAAGTGTGTAGTTTATATGAAAGAATATCACCTACAAGTAAAACCTGTTATTATAATTTGTTCAAATTGGAAAATTTCCATTCACTCGCAACTATATGGAACTGTGCCAAATTTGCAGCTCGCTGCTAGATTGATAGGTTCTTGCATGTGAGATCAAAAGATCTGTTTTGAATTTTGCATCTCTCACAGCTTTCTAAAGTCTACTTGCAGCTCGCACATTCAGATTTGTTTCACGTGCTAAGTACATATTTTGACATCAGGCCAAATGATGCATAGTTTCCAACCCGGATAATTTGTTACTTCGATATGAATATGTTCATGTTCCCAATTGCCTGCCATTATTTTTCAATAAATCATGTTAAACAAATCTTTTTGTTGATTTAGAATATCTTTGTCATGTATTTGTGAGGAATGATTCATTAGCTGGTGTTGTTGTTGCTGATAAAGAATATCCAAGCAGAGTTGCTTTTACATTATTGGGAAAGGTATGTCTTAATATATTCTCATCATTCATTTATTTTCTTGAAAACATGAAAATTTCCCTTGATATAGGCTAGATGGAAATTTTCAGACCTCCCATCAATACTACTGTAGATGGTCCATTGGTAGCATTACGTATTGTGATAGAAATTTGAATTTAGTTGTTTTTACTTTGTGCCCTTGCAATATTTGTCATTAAGTATTATTTGGATTAAATGGTTTTTTGTTTTAGTTGCTAGATGAATATGCAAGTGATTATCCTGCTTCAAGTTGGCCACAACAAGGAGGAAGGTACTAAATGATTTTTATTTCAAATTAGAAAAATTGTTGAAAAGATGGTTTTGTTTATGCAACTAGAAATTAGAAAAGCCTTTGATTTTGTCAAACCTGATTGATTTAAATTCAACAGCAAATATAATATTTCATGAGTGTAAATATACAATAGATGATTGATGGATCTAAATTAATTTATTGCATTGTTTTTCCAGAGAGTTTATTATTTGGCATCACATACTCTAATATTACTGGGTGAGTCAATAAAAACGCCCAGCGTTTGAAAAAATCCTGCTCCATGAATATTGAAGCAATGATGTTGAAAACTGTCTTGTTTTATCCTCCATATATCAAATTAGGTTGAGTAATTCACCTGGCTTTAATCAATCATTCCTTCCCATTGAAATAGGAGATTTTGTGCAGAAAGCCCATTTCGAAACCTGCAAAAACGAGCGAAAAACAGCAAGCAAAATTTCCCTTTGTTCTCCTTCCTAATGATAATGACCCTTGGATGTGCTCATGTATTTTGTCCTCATGGGAGAATGGAATCCACCTGAACACGTTATTCACACTAGGGGGAAGACTTTTCAACCCGCCAAAATGAAAGCATGTGCTAAAGCATACAGAAAGTCATCACTGTGAGGTAAACACATTAGGGATTTTTGCTTGTAATTTTAGCATGTTTTTTAAGGTTTCTCAAAGGGATTCATTTTAGAAAATTGCCTACAGAATCTGAACGCAGTGGCCGATTTTAACCATGAAAATTTCTAAAAATAATTGAACATGTTAGCTATGTAATCAGATATTGTAAATATCATTGCTTATATATTCGGGGAGCAGCAGCCTTTCAAACGCTGGGTGTTTTTTTGACTCACCCAGTATCTACATTTATATATTATGTACTGTATTGTATTATGCATGTTCTTTTGCAGTGATCTTGAATATCCTCCATGTGAAACCTATCTTGCTAAATATCAGGTGAATATTTTGGATTTGAGATTGTCATGAAGGGGTCACAAGTTGCAGCAAATGGTTGTAGTAATTGCGAGCGACGAAGGAGCGAGATTATTGCGAGCGACGAAGGAGCGAGATTACTAAAGTGATCCAGCCAAGTATCTGTGATGTCCACGCATATATTTATTGTATTGTTTTGTTACTTTTGATTATCTATTGCCGCTGGTTAGTTTAAATTGAAAGATTCGCTGGCCACATTTCCTTTGTCAGTACAGTTTGATTGTGTATGTGTTTGTCTTCGTGAACAATGATCAATGGTCATGATGTTCTATTGTCTGCAAAGATACCGTGATGGAGGACGGGCCTAAGCCAGAGAAGGGGCGACTCAATCGAACTTCCCTTACGTTTCATGAGACACAGGCAGTAAGTTTATGCACCTTCACACTTCTTTCAAATCTTCTATCGACACATTTCGCTACTTCGTTAGGCCATAAAAAGACGAAGATATCAAACATGGCGTAAATAACTATGAGACGGATTACTAAAGTGATCCAGCCAAGTATCTGTGATGTCCACGCATATATTTATTGTATTGTTTTGTTACTTTTGATTATCTATTGCCGCTGGTTAGTTTAAATTGAAAGATTCGCTGGCCACATTTCCTTTGTCAGTACAGTTTGATTGTGTATGTGTTTGTCTTCGTGAACAATGATCAATGGTCATGATGTTCTATTGTCTGCAAAGATACCGTGATGGAGGACGGGCCTAAGCCAGAGAAGGGGCGACTCAATCGAACTTCCCTTACGTTTCATGAGACACAGGCAGTGAGTTTATGCACCTTCACACTTCTTTCAAATCTTCTATCGACACATTTCGCTACTTCGTTAGGCCATAAAAAGACGAAGATATCAAACATGGCGTAAATAACTATGAGACGGAGACGGATTTGTTCAAGGATTCAACTTCACCGAACGAAACTTGGCTTAGTTTGAGCCCACAGTGGCGAGTGCTATCGAAATATTCACAAATGCTGCACAATGCTGATATTGACTTAATTCAGTGTTTACATGCAATCACATTTTCAACAGGATTAACTCAACGCAATAATCTGTTGAACCTGCGTTCAATACCCTCCTTTACGTTCATGAAACATGGAACAGGGAATAATGGAACGAACAAATCCACCTCAAGGGGATACCAAAACATTCATTTACGAATATAGTGTGGCTTTATTTGACTTCACAAATATCTTAGAGTGCGAGCAGTTGATAACTTATAGTTACTTCTAGTCGTAAAAGTAAACTTGCAAACCAACCTTTGTTTTTTTCCTTATCGTTGTTCTGTTTGTTGTGATGTTTTTGCTGTCCTTTCAAAAGACTGGGTCCATCAACAGACCCAATCCCCTGGACTTTATGAAAATTTTATCAATGTTTAGTGAACTTTATGTTTCAAAAGAATGGCAATGAAAAAGACCAATTGTGCTCACCTGGAAAATATAGTGTTCAGTTGTAACCCGGTAAAAAAGATTTTAAACTATTTTAGAAAAATAGACAGCATTTAATTATCTACCAGAATTGTTTCTTTGCTTGCTAGAACAGTATCGCAGATTTAAAAGACTTTTCAGCCAACAAAAACCCCATGTGGGTATAGAATAGTTATTCGATTGATCCTGTCCCAGCTTTAATCAAATAGAAGTAAACTCGTGATTATCTCTCCAGAATCCGAAAGACGCTGACCCTATGATGAAAGTGCAATCTGAACTTGATGAAACAAAGGTTATTGTGGTAAGTAAAATGAAGCATTGCATTTTGTTTTATGTTTATCTTTGAACAGGTATCGTTTCTTTATTCATGAGGTATTGTGAATGGTGAACGTGTCTTTAGAGAATACTGTATGGAGTCTGAAGCTTATATGTACTGTACCAACGTTTGCATTGAAGAGAAATCAAAGCAAGCAGCGATCTATTACTTGTTGTTCTTCTTAGAACTGTTTGGAACAATTATAGCTTTTTCTTCTTTTAAAAACTTCACTGACAGTTATACTGCTTTGTTTTTGTGACTATAGTATGTGGCCACATTATGAAATTGGTGTACATTCAGTTTCACCTTTTAGCTCGAACATTTCAATTCACCTTGCTTAATCCTATTTCGTTCAATTTGTTTGGTTATTAAGTTTCCTTTAAGCTGTTCTACATAGGAGACTGGATCGAGCGATGTTTCTATGCATTTTTATATGGAACTCTCGATTGAGTAGCGTTATAACTTCCATCATTATTGTGCACATTCGTAGATTCTACAAAACGTACAAAATATCGTTCAATCCAGATTGCTTCATAGAGTAGCAAAAAACCCTAATTGATCAACTGATTTCCTCATTCCAGTACAATACAATAGAGCAAGTTCTACAACGTGGTGAAAAATTAGATGACCTCGTTACGAAATCTGAAGGACTTAGTTCATCATCAAAGGCTTTCTATACAACGGTTGGTTTTGTTTACATTTTTAACTATCTATGGTTTTTCATTTTTGTGATGTTGTTACTTGAGATATATATGAGCGGACTGATTGCAAAATTTTTTTTGCTGAACACTTTCTAATATTTCGTTGCAGTCACATCTTGTTTGGGTAGAGAAGCGTAGGTTCCAAAGCTGTGGAAATGTCGATCTAAAGTTGTATAACCTTTTCTTTTCACTGAATGGCTTCAAATAAAATTTCGCTACGTAGTTGCTGTAAAATTTTAGCATTTGGACTTTTCTGAAATCGGGTCAGTGTTTCGGAAAGTGGAGGATTTTCGTCTTTTTGAGTATTCAAGAGGAATTGAAACAAATTAACCAATTTCTAGATGTTTTAGAATCAAATAGGATAACTTCGAGGAAATCCGCAGTTAATGAATGTCTACTATATGGTTTCTTTTCCTAGTCTTTCACTCTTCTGGTGTAAGATTTAGAAATTTGAGCATATTTTTCTTCTAATGACTTACTATCTAGAGTACTGTACGCTGAACTTTTGAAGGATATTTAGGATTTCTGAAAAGTCCAACGGTTAAATTATAGTAATCTTGCTTTCTTTCATGCCATTCGGTTCAAAGAAATAGGTTGTAGAATTTTTCACCGACATTTAGGTTTGGAACCTACGCTAGGAAGAGATAGAGTTTTCTGTGAATTGACGTTAACTTTAAGAATGATGTTGGAATGTGATATTATCTATTGTAATAAGTCTACTGGATAGGAAATAATTATGAATCATTTCTCGTAGGCCCGAAAGACCAATTCCTGTTGCGGCTGGTGAAAGCAATCTATTTATTGATTAGATAATTTTCATTTGATATCAATTTGTAATAATTAGCTAATGTCGCAAAATCGGTTTACGTTTCATGTTGAATATCGTACAGTAAAGATATATTCAGTAGGTTAAAAATTGTGTTTGTTAAAACTTGTATGGCTTAGGTGCGGTACATAACATATTGTGGGTCCTAGTATGTGCCGCCTGTAAGGCTTGGTTTGAATCAGGTTGGAGTTCACAACCTTCTCTGGAAGTTGATCCGTTTTTGGTGGAAACAGCTGGAAAGCACTCACAAGAGTTAGTACAAAGGCAACTTTATTATCAATTAGAACTGGGTATAGCTTTGTAAACTGGGCGGTATGACAGACTCTTGTCCGATTGTAATTCATACGACATGGGCGTGACATCGTAGAAGATATGGTTTTTAATTGAAATGCAAAGTAAAATGATACAAAGCTTAGGTTTCAACTAGGAATACAAACCCGCGCTGCGCGCGGGTTTGCAATTCCTAGCTCCTGCGGAGGGCTTGGCGCCTTCGGCGCCTGGCCGCCTGAAGCGGCTATCACCGATCAAGTGGCGCGCTTCGCGCGCCACTTCCTCAGTGCCGAGCAGCCTAAAATGAATGCATTGAAATTATCCATCCAACAGATGTGACAGAGACTGACAGAAACGGTTTTTGATTGTCAAGCGTCTTGAAGATTTGAAGATTGACGTGCACAGAAATTCTTCCGGAATTGTACATATTGGTGACTTCAGTATTTATCCATGCAAACAAATCATTGCATTGTTAAACTTCTTCCCAGTGAAGGTCAACTTTTATTTGCCCTTCCACTACGGCTAGTCTATGTTTAACTTAATTTACTAAAGGTTATGCTAATTTGTATCCATACAAATTTAACTTTGGGTTAGATTTCAGATGTTACCCCTCCCCCCTCCGGGTAGATACCTTGCACTGACTATTGAGAAATGGAACCCACATTATTGTACCGGCTGAGTCAGAAAAAAACGTGGAGCGGTTGGCGGACGGTGGCGTCACATTGAGCCATCGTGAACTAAATTTTTCCGTGCAGCTAAGAATCTAACTTAGATCATAAACCACTTCTCATTGACATCCGTCATTTGATGAATTTGCTGAAAGATATTTTGTTAGTAAGACCCTGTATGGGAGTCTTGCAAACTGGAGAAATCTTTGACTAAGCTCCTATAGCCGTTTAGCATTGCCACAGTTGCAGGTACACGTTGTATTGTTAAGGGAAACTGAAAAAGCTAAGCCTGGTTCGCAGGTCGCTTAGGTCGCTTAGATTGCCATAAGAAACAATAGAAAACTTTACTTATTCACTGTCCGTTCTTGGGGGGGGGGGGTTTCTTCCATAGTAAAGGTACCTGGGGATGTGCCGCCCGCAAGGGTATTGTTAGATTTATGATATTAGGGTGGTCGCCCTGTGGCAAATTCAATTGTCGCAGTAGTATACACCACTTTAATTAAGCAGCCTCGTTTTGGAAATTTGCCAAAATCTCTTCCTATTGTTAATATGAAAATTTCGAGCCCAGATTCGGATTTAGCACCAAAACTTTAGTCCAATTACGTGTTTTCAAACTGCTAACTATTGTGATGTTAATTTTATGACAATGTAAAGTTCAGAGATTTATAAGGGATTTGACCGTGAAAAGTCCTTCGGGGTGAAACTTTACACCCCAAGTCATTTTCACGGTCAAATCCCTTATAGATTTTCAAACTTTACATTGCCATAAAATTAACACTACAACCGCTAGCAACATGAAAACTTAGGGTTAGACTAAAGTTTGGGTGCTAAATCCGAATTTGGCGTCTAAAATTTCATATGAACGAATTTTGAATAATTTCCAAAACGAGGCTGTTCATTAAAGTGGTCAATTCGTTCGAAAAACCTTCATGAGACACTCGCATTCGCAGCTCAGAGTCACATTCGCATTCGCATTCGCCGTTAATTGAACTGGACTGGACATTATAATTATACGCATCATCATTTGAAATGAAACATGTTATTATTCGTTGATAAAGAGAGAGTGACATTTAAACCTTAATTCGAGTTCTTTTCTTACGCCCTTAATCCTAAACACGAACCAGGACCACGCGTTCAGATTTGGAACTTATCGCCGTCAAAAAATAAACACAATATACAACAGGTATACTTTTTCAAGCTTTCTAGTCTAGCCAAGGGTATACGTTTTGCCAATTTTAGTCCACTTAGTCTAGGCAAGGGTATGCTTTTTGGCAATTTTAGTCGATTTTGGTCTGGGCAAGGTATGCTTTTTGGCAATTTTAGTCGATTTTGGTCTGGGCAAGGTATGCTTTTTGGCAATTTCGGTCAAAGAAATGTCAAACTTCGGTAATTCCTGTGAAGAAACCCAAATTTTTTCAAATTTTTGGTCCAGAGAATGCAAAAATTTGGCAAGTTTTGTCTAGAAAATGCCATTCATGGCACCATTGATGTAGAAATTAGTCTAGCCAAGGGTATCTTTTCCACAAAAATTGGTCTAGCCAACGGTGCCATTTTGAAACTGTGGGCGGCACACCCCTACCCGAAATTTAGCCAAGAACCCTCCCCCCGTGTGTCCGTTATCCGACTGTTCTCATTTATGCTATTCTTCGATTTCCTGGTCAATCCTTTACTGTTGTTAGAACCCACAAAATAGAAACTACTACTTTTAAGACACCTCACACTAATTCTTTTGAGAAATGGTACCCTCATATTCATATAAGAAACAAAGGAAATTTGTACAATATTTAATGGGGAAACGAACAGGTTCCTTTGAAAGAAGTGGTTTTCTGCGATACTCTTGATGTTACTTTTCTTATTCACTTTCCGGTATTCCACTGTTCTCTTTTATACGATTCTTCGATTTCCTGGTCAATCCTTTTGTTAGAACCCACAAAATGGAAACTACTACTTTTAAGACACCGCATGCTAATTCTTTTGAGAAATGGTACCCTCATAAGAAACAAAGGAAATCTGTACAATATTTAATGGGAAAGCGAACAGGTTCCTTTGAAAGAATTGGTTTTCTGCGTTACTTTTAACAAGGGTGTTAGGACACGAATGTTTTGATTTATTATTTGTTTACCTTGTTTTGATCCCTGTGTCTTGTTTTGTTGTCTTGTTTTCTGTTTTGTTTCGTTTTCAACTGAGCGTGCTTAGGCCAAACCGCTCTCCAAGTTGTTCGAATATAGCTCCCTTGTATTTCTGTGTCTTAGTGCGCCTTCACACAAGATAGGTTTTAAAACCGAAAAGCCACCTATCTTGTGCGAAGGCGCACTAAGACACAGAAATACAAGGGAGCTGTATTCGAACAACTTGGAGAGCGGTTGGGCCTAAGCACGCTCAGTTGAAAACGAGACAAAACAGGAAACAAGACAACAAAACAAGACACAGGGATCAAAACAAGGTAAACAAATAATCAATCAAAACATTCGTGTCCTAACACCCTTGCTTTTAATGCTAATTTTGTTATTTGCTGGCCATTATTCCATCGTTCTCTTTTTTACGATTCTTCGATTTCCTGGTCAATCCTTTGTTGTTGTTAGAGCCCACAAAATAAAAACTACTACTTTTAAGACACCTCACCCTAATTCTGTTGAGAATTGGTACCTTCACATATTCATATAAATATAAGACACTTGCCTCAAATGGGAAACTTGTATTTAAGAAATTTGATTCATATAGGAAACTTGTACACTATTTCTTAATGGGAAAGTGAACAGTTTGCTTTGAAAGACGTGGTTTGAATTTCGCGGGTTCTTAGTGTGTTCCACATGAAACTCGGATTACTTATAAGCAACACTGAACAAAAGTAAGGCAAACAGCTATGGTTGCATACAAGATATTGATTTAGGGTATCGACTTTCAGTCACGAAATGCGGAGAAGCTGAATGCACTCCGTCGTGTAATTTCTAACGATAGCAACATGGTAAAGGCCCAGTAAAAGCTGTTTGGTTTATATTTTCGAACTGGGATTTCAGCAGCACTCAGAGTAATAATGCAGGTAAATTCTTCTTTGTTATCTATGGATTTCAAGTAAACTTAAATCATTAAAAACGGTGAAAGTAAACAGTTATGAGGATAGTTTCCTTCGCTGAAAGAGTTGGCAAGCATGCTTTGGGTCAGTCTAGTTTTTCCACCAATGGACGGAAATCCGTTCTGTTTTCACAAGCCTGTTGATAGTTCATCTTACTACAATAACGTTCTCTTGTTCAAAACAATCTATGTTCTCAAGGACTCGAAGAACGAAGTTTTTTGCAAAAAGTTCACTGTTAAGACTCGTAGCGGACGATGCGGTTTCCACAGGGCGAAGGATTTTGTCCACAGGGCTAGCTCTGCAGATATCCAAGTGAAACCGCAAGAAGGCTTTTTCGCTCCTGGCCTCGCTGCCTGGCATTTTTGGGCGAAAAGAAGCAGACTTGTGGAACTTAGGTATTTTCGCGGATTTTTTGACGCGTAAATGCAGGGGCTACCCGGACGGGAAGAAGGAGATCTCAGTGACGTATGGATTAGCGTTTTTCGTTTGATCTCACCGCTCACCGCTTAGTTATAGTAGACTAGGAATCCAAACCCGCGCTGCGCGCGGGTTTGCAATTCCTAGCTCCTGCGGAGGGCTCGGCGCCTTCGGCGCCTGGCCGCCTGCGGCGGCTACCACTAATCAAGTGGCGCGCTTCGCGCGCCACTTCCTCAGTGCCGAGTTGTTGTTGTTGTTGTTGTATCTTTATTTTACATCGATTGATTTTTATCTAGTCTGCTATGTATATACATAAATACACGAAAACTAATCAAAATCGATGAATACATTAATTAAAATAGAACAAATAAATATTTTTCAAACGGTTTGTACATTATTTACAGTAAAACGACAGGCATTGCAGTTGCACATGGGACCATCCCATTGTGCTATCAGTCTTTTGAAAGTATTAAGGCTTTCAGCCGATTTTAACTCATTTGGTAAGCAATTCCAAATCTGCGGTCCTAGGAACTTGAGACTGTGAGTACCGAAAGTAACCTGATTTGGTCTGTAATGAGCAAGGTTATTAGGATTACGCGATGAATAATTAGAGGATCTAACTTGAAAAATATCTTTCATGAAGGATGGATTCAGACCATTTAGAGTCTTAAAAATTTCTATGGAGATAGCTCTAAGTCGGTGAACATGCATGGTACATCGCTGTGATTTCAGTAGAAGGTCATTATATGAACTGGCATGATCATTATGAAGGAACCTAAGTGCACGTTCTTGTACCTTCTCAATCTTATGCATTGATTTCGCTGAACAAAAATGCCATACCATTGGACAGTAATTGAAATTAGAATAAACAAAGCTCTGAACAAGGACTTTTCTCGCATCAAAACCAATATAAGCTCGAAGCCTCTTTAGGACATTAAGTTGAGTTGCAGCTTTTTTACAAAGTGCTGAAATGTGCGGATCAAAGTTTAATTTATAGTCTAGTTGAATTCCGAGAAGTTTGACTGAATTTTCAGACTTAATAGTTTTTCCTTGAATACTTATTCTCTCACCACTGGTAGTCGTTTGGTCTTTTTTAATTAACAGTGCATGAAACTTTGATGGATTTGCAATCATATAGTTTTCCTTTAACCAATCTAGTGCAATGCCTGCTTCTGCCTCCAAGGCTCGCACCAAATCTGGTAGAGTCTTAGAGAAACAAGCAAGCGTGTTGTCTTCGGCATAGTTATATAGCGTTGCCTGTTTAATAAACAGAAAAAGATCATTTAAGTATACATTAAAAAGAATAGGGCCAAGCACCGAGCCTTGAGGGACCCCAGATAAGATTGTTTGAAAGGAACTGTAAGTATTGTTTATCCTCACGGATTGCTTACGCCGTTTAAGATATGAATAGATTAGTACCAAGGCATTTTCATCCGCACCGTACGCATTCAGCTTCGCAATCAGCAGATCTTGTGGGATGCAATCAAATGCTTTTGATAAGTCCATCAATAAAGCACCTACAATGTAATTATTGTCAAGTTTGGTCTTCCAGTCTTCGAGGAGTCTTATCAAAACGTGCTGCGTGCCGTATGCTTTTCTATATGCGCCTATGAAAACCGAGAGCGTAGTATCAAGATAGACAATTAATTGCTGCTTCATGACTTTTTCATAGATTTTAGAGAACGTATTTAGAACACTGACAGGACGAAAATTTTTCTCAGCTGTGCGATTTTCTTCACCCTTATCTAAAGGGCATACTGCTGCACGCTTTCCTTTATCTGGAAACCTCTGGTTTTGTAAGCAGCTGTTTATTGCAAAGGTTAAGGGAGCGGTAAGTTCATCTGCAGCAAGATGCACTAGTTTTGGCGGAATTTGATCTTCGCCGGTAGATTTTTTTCCATCCAAGGATCTCAGTAAAGCCCAGACCTCATGATGTTGCACCTCGTGAAATGAGAAAGAAGTTGAAGTATCACTACCTTCCCTTATGGCAAGAACACTGGGGTGATCTTTATACTTCTCTAGAATAAGCCTAACGAGTAGTCGATCATCATCATATTTAACTGTATCAGAAATGTTACAAGGCTTTTGTCCACTTGTTTTCTCAACTATATTAATGTAATGATTATTAAAAATCTCAGTCAACTCACTATCATCAGTTACAATTTGGTTGTTATGTACCAAGGAAATATCATCACCGACCAAACCACCTTTATTAGAAAGAAAAGGTTTAACCAGAATCCAGAAATCTGAATTAGAAATTAGGAATATAAGCAGCCTATAATGAAGGCATTGAAATATCCATCCAACTGATGTGATTGAGACCAAAAGTCATAGTGACCAAAACGATTTTTAATTGAAAAGCGCCTTGCAGACTGACGTGCCCGGAATTTTTTCCGGAATGGTACATACTGGTGACTTCAGTATTTACCCATGCAAAAAAATCATTGCATTCTTAAGCTTCTTCCCATTAAAGGTTCTTTTATTTCCCCTTCTACTATGGCTAGTCTAATTAGCTATGTTGAACTTAATTTTGTGTCCATTCAAATTTAACTTTTGGTTCGATTTCAGATGTTACCCCCCCCCCCTCCCTCTCGGTAGATACCTAGCAATGATCATTGGGAAATGGTACCCTCATATTTATATAAGAAGTGATAAGAAACTTGTACAATATTTAATGGGAAACGAACAGGTTCCTTTGAAAGAAGTGGTTTTCTGCGATACTCTTAATGTTACTTTTCTTATTTACTTTCCGGTATTCCACTGTTCTCTTTTATACGATTCTTCGATTTCCTGGTCAATTCTTTTGTTACAACCCACAAAATAGAAACTACTACTTTTAAGACACCGCATACTAATTCTTTTGAGAAATGGTACTCTCACAAGAAACAAAGGAAATCTGTACAATATCTAATGGGAAAGCGAACAGGTTCCTTTGAAAGAATTGGTTTTCTGCGTTACTTTTTATGCTAATTTTGTTATTTACTGGCCGTTATTCCACCGTTCTCTTTTTTACGATTCTTCGATTTCCTGGTCAATCCTTTGTTGTTGTTAGAGCCCACAAAATAAAAACTACTACTTTTAAGACACCTAACCCTAATTCTGTTGAGAATTGGTACCCTCACATATTCATATAAATATAAGAAACTTGACTCAAATGGGAAACTTGTATGATAAACTCGATTCATATAAGAAGCTTGTACAATATTTATTAATGGGAAAGTGGACAGTTTGCTTTGAAAGACGTGGTTTGAATTTCGCGGGTTGTTAGTGTGTTCCACATGACTCAGATTACTTATAAGCAACACTGAACAAAAGTAAGGCAAATAGCTATGGTTACATACAAGATTATGATTTAGGGTATCGACTTTCAGTCACGAAACCTGGAGAAGCTAAATTCACTCCGTCGTGTAATTTCTAACTATAGCAACATAGTAAAGGCCCAGTAAAAGCTGTTTGGTTTATATTTTCGAACTGGGATTTCAGCAGCACTCAGAGTAATAATACAGGTAAATTCTTCGTTGTTATCTATAGATTTCAAGTAAACTTAAATCTTTAAAAACGGTGAAAGTAAACAGTTATGAGGATAGTTTCCTTCGCTGAAAGAGCTGGCAAGCATGCTTTGGGTCAGTCTAGTTTTTCGACCAATGGACGGAAATCAGTTCTGTTTTCA
Source organism: Aurelia sp. 3 sensu Dawson et al. (2005) (assembly GCA_964020215.1). Classification (NCBI taxonomy): domain Eukaryota; kingdom Metazoa; phylum Cnidaria; class Scyphozoa; order Semaeostomeae; family Ulmaridae; genus Aurelia; species Aurelia sp. 3 sensu Dawson et al. (2005). The sequence continues at coordinate 21,130,541 of OZ026585.1, forward strand.
CAAGCCTGTTGATAGTTGATCTTGCTACAATAACGTTCTCTTGTTCAAAACAATCTATGTTCTCAAGGACTCGAAGAACGAAGTTTTTTGCAAAAAGTTCACTGTTAAGACTCGTAGCGGACGATGCGGTTTCCACAGGGCGAGGGATTTTGTCCACAGGGCTAGCTCTGCAGATATCCAAGTGAAACCGCAAGAAGGCTTTTCGCACCTGGCCTCGCTGCCTGGCGTTTTTGGGCGAAAAGAAGCAGACTTGTGGAACTTAGGTATTTTCGCGGATTTTTTGATCCGTAAATGCAGGGGCTACCCGGACGGGAAGAAGGAGATCTCAGTGACGTATGGATTAGCGTTTTTCGTTTGATCTCACCGCTCACCGCTTAGTTATATTAGATGTTAGCCTATTTTATTTCATCTACATTGGTTTCAGTCTTTCAATATTTTTGGCTGATTTTATTGGAAACTGCTTTCAAATGCAAGAGGACCTCTAATGTGATTATTGCTTGCTGGAATTGAGTTCAGCCATGAAGTTAGCGAATTTTAGTGCAGAAAAGCTTTCTTTACCATACAAGCACACGACTGATTGTTACCGAATTTGTATCTTTATCACTGAAATCTGATCCTAGTGTACAGGTATTGTCAACTAGCAATAGAGATGAAGTATACGTTAAACTGTGGCATTTGGGAATGAAAATATTTTCAGACTTTGTTTGCTCTTTGCTATTCCCATAAATCCTTTGAATCAAATCAGGAGATGTTTTTAGAAGGGAAACAGCAATATTTAATACTGAACGAACGCAATAAATGAATAATTGCTTGGAAATGGAGATAATGCATTTTTCTGGTAATTCTGTTGCATGATATGCTCTTTTGTTGCATTGATATGGAGAAAAATTGTAACATTTTAAATGCGTATTGTGTATTTCAGCTACCTTTTTTATTTTCCTTTTCGAATAGTTCATTGATTTAGGAGTTAAAACCTGTTTTTCCAAAATTATTTGCCTATTCTGTGATCTTCCGAAATCTAAGTTTCACATGAGTCATGCATAGTAGCCAAGGAGCAATGCTATGCCTCAGGCCCTGTTCACACGAGAACGGAACGGAACGGACTACAACTGAACGGAACGGAACTGTTTAAGGGGTGTTCACACGGCAATGTATCGATAGGCCTATGAAGTGTTAATATCTTCCTCCCTAAAGATAAGAATTTTCTAAGCTCGCCGTTAAGTTTTCCCATTTTTATACGTAAACAATCCCATTGCTTGGAGTTTTAGAATTACCTCATCTATAAATTGCATGAAAAAGTCCGCAAAGTGGAACGGAACACTCCAAGAAAGTGTTCACACGAGGGCTAAATCTTCCGTTCCATTTTACGGCTCACTTTTCAGAGCCGTCCACTTTTTGGAACGGAATGGAACCTTTCTAGTCGTTTTCGTGTGAACACCTGAAAAGATACTTTTGTTTAGTCCGTTCCTTTCCGTTCTCTTGTGGGACCTCAGTGTTTTCATTGTTCATCTATTGATATGCCTATTTACCTCACCACCTCAGCACATTCCATTTAAAGAGCCCAGTGTCCTTTGCGAGCTATTTCACACCGTCTGAAACACTGAAAGTCAATTTTGGGATTTTTGGCTCAAGCGGAAAGTGTGGATCCACATCGCGAGATTCAAACTCTGATTGAAATGTTTTTCTTGAGTTGACTTGTCTGTTAGTTGGTTTAACCACTGCAGTGTCAATGTAGCCTTTACACAAGGCCAAATTTGATGAGCACAAATTCTGAAGTTGCAGCGCGCCACCCGCAATGGACCGCAGATAACGCTGGATTTTAAAGTAGATTTCTTCATGATCCCCAGCAATCTTAAAGTTCTTCTTCCTGGTCCATCTTTGCTGATGTTTGATTCTTGAATTCCAGTACCAGGGTACAGTGTCCTCTCATCCTATTCTAGTTAATTGTCTCCACATAACATCCGGTTACAAAGCAAGAACTTCCGGTCAGGGAGAAATCAGACTGAGGTCACCTGACATGCGCAGCACTGCTTGAGTCCAGTGAAGGAAGAAAACAAAATGGCTCCTGTTCAAGGCGACCTAATGGATCTTTCGGCTTCAAAAGAACATACTGCTGCTGTTGTCAGAGATTACATTTCACAACCAAGACTAGGTAAGGATATGGGCCAAACATTCAGCTATTGAAGATCATTCGTATAACAGTGAAAATGGCAATTAATGATGAGGAGAAACTATCTTTAGAAATGGCCTACCTTTTTTTGATTTGACCGGTCATTTTTAGGCCCGATCAGAAATCAAGCGTAGCTTTTCAACAGGTGTCTTGGGAATTTCCTGGTCTAAAATTCTTTGTGAAATATGAAATGGAAATATTGTGAATGAGTGCATAAGATTTCGAAAGTGGCATCAAAAGGTCTGCATACAGCATCAGGCAGGGTAGGCTGGCTAGGCAGAGGCAGGCTGCATATACATATGCGAAGCAAGGCCACACCAACCTAATTTCACAAATTTCAAAAAGCCCAAACGGTGCTTAGGATATTTGTCGGACGGGGATGTGCCGTTTTCAGGGTATCATTTTCAAAGATCTTTTCTAAAACAGGATATCAAAGAAGGCAATTTTACTGGAGCGTGTTGTCAAAAATGCCAGAAAGGGAGACATTTTGTTAGATGGGGTTGTTATTTGTTCCACTTTTTGCATTTTTGAGTAAACTTTTGACCAATTTTTCTAGAACCACGTTTCAGTTGAAGGCAAAAATTCTGGTGCTGGGTAAAAAAATTTTTCATGGGCACACTCCTACAGAAATTTAGGTCAGTTACCCCCCCCCCAGCACATAGCTTGGAAGCTTGCATTTCACTTGCAACTGCAAAACTTATTCAGCTTGCTCTTCACAGGTAGAATAAAATGTTTTCTCGTGTGAAAACAAAAGGGTTTATTTATTGTCACTTTTGTGACCCTTGCAAACTCTCACAAGTTTTAAAAATCTACTTGCAGCTCACAACTTTCAATTTATTTCACCTTAGGTATAGATAGACCAAAGAATGCTTTTTCATTTTTCCAATCTTTCCCATAATTTTGAAATTCTTACACTTTTTTATTTTGGAAAAGATCTCCATTTGTGAATTAGAGTTTAGCTTTTAATACTCATTCACGATCCTAAAGGATTGTCCCATCTTACTCAACTTAGGGTTGGTCTTAGCAAGTTAAATTTCCACAAATTCAAGCATAATTTTAGAGATACCATAAACCCGATGTGCCCAACAAGCGATGGTATTGAGGATACGGAGCACTTTTTGTTGTTCTGCCCCTCTTTTGATGCTCAACGACAAGATCTTCTCGCTGGAATGGTTGAATTATTACGACCATTTGTGCAAATCACCGATCTCTCAAATGACGCTTTGACACAGCTTTTATTATATGGTGATCAAGACCTTTCTTATGACCTGAATAAAAATATACTCGAATTGACCTTACGTTTCATTCGCGAAACTGGTCGCTTTGACTAAAATCATTCAACCCTCAGCTATGCACAAAGCAACCACCACGTCGTTAACGTAAATGTCCTTTTACTTTGTAAATTCTGTTTCACATCAGATGTCAGGAATGTGAAATTACTTCAAAGAACGTAAACTTATCGCAACCCTGACCTTACATCTGATGTGGAACCGAATCTAGTTTAGTAGATATTAAATTGTCCGTAGTGTTTGTTGTATTTAGGTTAGCATTGCGTGTCTTTTCATATTGGCCATGGGGTAGTCATTGTCGTTCGCTCCCCATGGTATCATCCCCGTAGTATTGTATAGTAATTAGATCCGTATAGTAGAATGTAAGATTTATTGTATTACTTTTAATGAATAAAAAAAAAAAAGAAAATACTCATTCAAGAAAGTAATTGTACCCCTTTGTTATGCTGTTGAATTATCAAATAGTTACTTTGCTAATATTTTGTCAACATTTTTACTGTATTTCATGTTTTGAGGCATCACAATAATCAATGACGATAGTCATGGTTTTAAAGCTGTATGCACAGTATCATGTGTGAAGAGTGTGGAACTTGCACCCTAGGGATTTCAAACAAGAGGATTTTCTGAGTGGATGTTTAAAATCAATAGCAGATAACAGTGCTGTACACTTCAGACTTGTACTATATTTGGCATTCTGTCCTTCCTCAACAAATATTGAAAATATCTTTATATTCTCTTGTAGTATACAAGACAGTGTCTGGTGTCAATGGTCCGTTGGTTATTCTTGATCAAGTTAAGGTATGGGATAATTATCTTTGAAGGAGAGATAATGTTTTGTGTATATGTCATAATTTTACTTCTTCAAATTATTTGATTCATATTGTCAGCTATATATATGTATTTCTTTTTTTAAAACATTAAAAAAATAAAAGTCAAGAAATGTTCTTGTTTGATAGTTTCCAAAATTTGCTGAAATTGTAACCTTGACGTTGCCTGATGGAACAAGAAGAAGTGGTCAGGTTTTGGAGGTTAGCGGTTCAAAGGCTGTTGTCCAGGTTTGTCACTTTTAATTTTATTCTTCAAAAGATCTTCACAAAATCTTAGCAATCCCAACTTTCCTAAAAAGCTCCAGGAATCTAAGAAGCCATGACATCTCCCTGAACAAATGATACAGTAAGTTCTCTTTTAAAAAATTACTTTTGAAGATTGTTTGAAGATTTCAAATACCTTATAAACCAGATGAATCATACAGTATAAACTCTTGAAAATCTTTGTAATTCTTAAATAGTTTTCAAAATCTCAAGATCCCAAGAATAAAAATACCTCAGAAATTATTTCTAATTTTTACAACATCTTGAAAATCTCAGAAAATCTCAAAAATCAATTTGCAAAATCTTGCAGTTTTTTAAAGACCTTAAATATTGTGCAACTTTTTTGGCGTGATTTTCCACTTGGTATTACAAACTCCCTCAAATTATTTTTCAATACTTTTTATCTTATTAAGGAAGTTTTTAATGTTTAAATTGTAGAAAATGTTGAGGTGTTTCTGAAATAAAATAAATTTTCTATCAATATTCTTGTCTATGATTGATTGGAAATATTCATTTTTAGGTATTTGAAGGGACCAGTGGAATAGATGCAAAGCATACAACATGTGAATTTACTGGAGATATTTTGCGTACTCCTGTATCAGAAGATATGCTAGGTAGCTCATTTCCCTTATCTTCTCTTTCACATTTTTCAGTGTCTTTTTAAAGTATTTCTGTGATATATAGTTTCCCATAATTTACGAGGTAGCCCAAAAGAGTAAACCTTTTGCAAAATCATGAAAATTTGATGTTTGCAATCATAAAAACTTCTTCTTATTTGCAATTTAGGACTTGTGGGAATTCAAACTATTTAGAATTACCTGGATTTGATGCAAATGCTCAGTCTGCAAAAGTAGTTCATGAAATACCACAGTAGCATTATTGATTCATCAAATCCACCACTTTATTTGTTTGTCTCTGTCTCCAATTCAACTCTTTTGTCATCAAAAGGACTAAAACTTCCATATGAAATCACCAGCAAAAGCTTTTTTGTGAAAATCAACAACTTAGTGCAATACCATTGCTAAAAGGAGGTTTCTGAAGCAATAGTTTTGTTGGGTTTTTCCTCAGGAAGAAAATACACAGTGAATAATTTCAAATGATAGGTCAATTCTTGATAGAAAAACATAAATTGAAATTTTTATAATTGGTAACATGATCCAGTTTCAGTGATTTTTCAAAAATGGTCACTTTCTGAAATTATTGATAAATCCTTGAAAATTTTTAAGAATTTATGTTGTAGAAATCTGTGGTTTGTTGCAAAATAGATGTGGTGTAGATAGCTTACCTGATTCTTTTCTTTAGCTCTCAAGAATTTTTTATTGAATTTGCATTGTACATTTTTCACATCATATTTCTAGGAAGAGTTTTCAATGGGTCTGGAAAAGCCATTGATAAAGGACCACCAGTTCTTGCAGAGGATTTTCTAGACATTATGGGTAAGCATAATTTGCATCTTAACTACTGTCAGGCGCGGATTTAGTGGGGGGGCCAGGGGGCCATGGCCCCCCCCAAACGGTAAGAGTTCTCGTAAAAATTGTTGCCGTTTATGGACAAACGGATAAGTTTCAAACCTTTATCTCCCAAAATAACCATGGCACAGCTGCACGATAACTCTGCTAACGACAAGACAGTCTAACTAACTCACGAAGTAACTTGCTATTGATCAAAAGGCATGAAAAAGATATGAATTTGAATTTTTATAATGATTAACAAAATTTCATTGCGTGAGATAGAGATTAAAAACCTTTTGTTTCTTTCACTTTATCGAAGTATCGGAGTGATTCAGGACATTCCAGTGAACTAAGCTGTTGCAGTGAAGTTTTTTCATGATAAATTTTGCCCTGATAATGGTGATAGAGACTCATTTGTTGTAATAGTTATATGCTTTTAGAAAGTAACTTATTGAACAATGAGAAGTTTGATAACTGGTGACTCGAATTTGGGAACTTAGGATTGGAAATTCCGCAGGATTTTCTCGTAACTTTGAAATGCCTTTGACTTGTGGATTTTGTTAGATATGCATCATTTTTCTTATGGCAGTTTTGCATTTCCACGGTTGTGGAGCTTATTTTTGCGCTAGGCACTCTCTAATTGGTGCTCATGATAAACATTTCATGGTCCCTTACTTTCCCAAATGACAGCTTGTTGCCTTTTGCACAAAAATGCCAGTGGTATTTCCGGAGGAATGAAGTATAAATGATCAGCTAAATGATCTATGTTGAAGCAAAATGGGCGTTTCCCACGTTTTCCGAGAGTCTGAAGGGCGTGGCCACGTAAAATTTTCCCCAGACCCCCATGTTCCTTCCATATGGCCCTCCCCAAACTCCAAGGCTGGATCTGCCCCTGACTACTGTCACCTTTTAAAACTCAACACCAAAGAAGATCTGGAAGAATTGAGAGCATTGGCCCAAGATAGGAAGGGATGGAAGAAGTTAACAAGAGCAATAATTTTGAAGAGTGGAGAAGCAGCGACACCTAATGGTGAAGAAGCGGAACCCCAATAAACTAACTAGATAACTAATTTGCATCTTTGGGATTTTTGCAATATAACAAAGTATTTTGGATCTAAAATTCAATAGCTGATGATAAAGTTTGATGAACAAAATTCCCTGATAAATTCAATTCATGATATGAAAAATTTGATTTTTTCAGCAGATATCTTTCCTAAGTAGTTAACTGTCTTGTTAAAGCAAGCATAGAAATTACATTATTGCCTGGAAATCAAAACTATGCAAATAATTTAGAAAATGAATTTCTGCAAATTTTTTTATTCTCATAAAATTTACAAAGACAAACAATTACAGAACAAAAGCTAAGGGAGCACAGAAATACATAACAACCCAAAAAATTACACTTAACATGCTGACACAAATATTACAAACATTGTTACATGGTATTAAGCTCCAAAAATAATTAGAGGTATAAGCTACAAAAGTAATTTCTGCAACTGTCATTTGAATTGTTCTGAAATTCCAGTTAATTAGACTTCAATCCAAGCAGTGATATTCCTGTTTGAATGGAAAATGTCAGATTGAATTTAATGATTTTATACTGTATTGATTACTAGGCCATGGTTGATCTGAATGAAATAACGAGGAGCAAAAATACTTTTTCAAAATAGGGCAACCAATCAACCCATGGTCAAGAATTTATCCTGAAGAAATGATTCAAACTGGTATTTCTGCTATTGATACAATGAACAGGTAATCTTTAACTTTGATGTTAATTTCGACTTTTAAGAGAAATAATAGTTTGCCGTTTTTGTTCTTTTGGCTAGTTTTTGATACCTTTGATTTCTTGTGAATGAAGAAATAATTCTTTTTCAAATGCTGTCATTTGATCAAAGCAAATGATTTTAGTTGCTCATTGGCTGTCATTGCAACTAGTATCATCAGTAACCATTTAATAGCTTGTCTGTATTTCTAATTATTGGATTATTTCTTATACCTTTATATTACACTTCATTTCAGTATTGCACGTGGACAAAAGATACCAATCTTTTCTGCAGCGGGATTACCCCATAACGAGGTATTTATGAATTTATTCATTTTAATATAACATACTATATAAGATTAACAAGTTACGTAGTGACCCATTGGCTAAGGTTTGTTTTGCCCTTGTCAAGTCATGTGATAATATCCTTGGGGTGTTTTAGTATCATACTAAATTTTGTATTTGTGGCACAAGTTTTCATGGCACGAAATGTGTTAAAGAAATCAAAAGAAGTTTTATCAAGAGATTAATCACATGACTTGAAATGTGAGTAAACAAACTTTGGCCAATTTGTCAGTTCACTTCTCTGACTGATGTATTACTTCTAGACAAAAGTCATTAGTCGTACGTTCTTGTATCAAAGAGTCAGTCTGGAACAGCTTGAGTAGGGAAACTGAAATAGTGTCACTCTTTGGTACTTTCAAATGGCTATTAAAAAGTGATACCAAAATGCTTAGATGGCTCTGGTATTTTCTATTGTCTAGTTTTCATGTCATTACATTCAGATTGCACTCACTTTTTGATTAATGATTACCAATAAATACTTAAAGGATTTACAAAGACCAGAAGCCTTTGCCATCATTCTATTTTGTTTTTATGAATTTTGTAAAGTCTGTTATTCTGGACGCTGTGCACAGCAAGTCACTGAAGCGTCTTTCATAATTTTTTAAGGCTGTTTATGGTAACATTGTTAAAGATATTGTTTAACAGCTGTTTGTGTACACATTTGACTTCATAGGATACTTTAAGAAAAAAATCGACTGATTGGTGTAATGGTTCCTCTTGCAGATTGCTGCTCAAATTTGTCGTCAAGCTGGTTTAGTTAAACACAAAAAAGGAGTTATGGATGATCATGAAGATAATTTTGCCATCGTTTTTGCAGCTATGGGAGTATGTATTTATTTTCATACCGGGTGCACCTGGAAATTTTCCACTTTTGAAGATTCACAGCAACAGAGTACTTGTCAGATAGGAATAAATCAATTTTATTTGCTGGCTGAGAGTTTAAAGTATTTTTGTAATTTTTCTCGTATTCTATTAGTTGAAATATAGCTAGATTCGACTTTACAAAAGTGTTGTGGTTACTAAATGCCTGAATAGTGTTAAAATTTAAATTTAAACTTAGAATTTGTTATTATACCGGGGAGCAGTGAAGTGCCTTTAATTTTTGTTGTGTGTGAATGAATTCCCTACGATTGAATCAAGTGTTTCGTTCTTTTTCGGGCATTTTGCAACCAAAAATTTTTGTAAAATCGAATTTTGCTATATCTTCAATCGGCATAAAAATTCGAGAAAAATCACAAAATTACTTCCGTCTTTCGGCTTTTTCTAGAATTTGAATCATTGAAATCTATCAAGTACTCTTGATGCTGTGAATGTTCGAAAGCGGGAATTTTTCAGGCTCATCTGGTGTAATCTCATTCGATTTGATTTCTTATTCGTCAACCCTCCGGAATCCAGAACATCACTTATTTGTTCTATTTTAAACTTGATAAATTTTTCTGTTTTGTTCAGGTAAACATGGAAATCGCACGTTTCTTTAAGCAAGATTTTGAAGAGAATGGTTCTATGGAGAATGTGTGCTTATTTCTGAATCTTGCTAATGATCCGACGTGAGTTCAATTTATTTCATGCATTCAATTAATTAGTGCTGCAAATTCGAATAGTATGGAATTGAAAAGACGCGATGAAAGTTTATGAAACGTAACTGTTTTTAGATCTCATTTGTATCAATGAAATGGTGACTATCTCTCATTGTGAAACACGATTGGCTGATTGATGAAGGTTCATGTCAGAACACAGTAACTTTAATTTCTCATGAAGAAAATACGCTTTTATAAACAAAGTGGCTCTCATATAGATAACTTAGTCCCTGTAGTACTTCTGCGATTTGAGATTCCTACAATTTTGAGAATTTTTTCAGGAAACGATCAGATCGAAGAAGAGCAAGCGTCAGACCATTTAAGCAGGAAGTTAAACTTCACGTTATCGATAAATTGATAATTTACACGAAACCTGTTGGAAAGAAATTAAAGCTCTTGTCTTGTTCCCCTTCACAGTTTGACATTTAACACGGTTCATTTCATTACTGATTTCATTTTTCAGGATCGAAAGAATTATTACGCCACGACTTGCATTGACGGCTGCTGAATTTCTCGCTTATCAATGTGAAAAACACGTGCTTGTGATTCTTACAGATATGAGCTCCTACGCAGAGGCTTTGCGTGAGGTAAGTGGCAGTTTAGTCGGTAAGTCACACTCAAATGAAGACATTATTGTGCTAGATAGATATCTTGTCTTTTTTGTGAGAATTGATTTGGTGTAGCTTTGTATTGAAAAGCTCTACAGGGTGTCTCAAAAAGAAAAATCGTTCGACGTTGATTAAATATTGAAAACTAACGACAACGTAAACAGGCTCTTGGGGAGATAACCCTGTTCCTAAGATTATGAAATGATTTTAGAGACCAGAATCTTGCAAATCGGTTGAAAATTCACTGAGTTGTGAGCTCTCAAAGATAAAAAATATGCGATAACTGAAACCAGAAGACCCCCAGATTACTTGTAATGCAAAAAGCTCGAAGACCGAGGTAAAAAAAGCTTATCCAATGTCATACCTCTCGTTGATATCAGAGCAAACCAAATAGGACTTCTAAAGTACTTTAATCCTTGCGATCATTGTCGAAATTTGCTGAACATTGCAGATGTCCAAAAACAGTGGTTCAAAACATAATCGACTAGAGACTGAATCTGTTTCCTCAAAGCATCTATAAGCTTGACAATTAGGTTATCGAAAACCTGTTCAAATCGCATTTGGTTCGCCTTGAAACAATTGAGAAATAACAAAAACGATAGCTTTACCAAAAATGCCATTTCGAGGTCTCTGGTTTCAGCTTTCGCACAAACTTGAACTTCAAAGGCTTGTAACTGCATGAATTTTTAGCGGATTTGCAAGATTCTTCTGTCAAAAGTTAATCTAAAATCTGAGGAAAAGGGTTACGTGACCAATTGTTATTCAGCTTATCGTTATTTTGTAGTATTTAATCAAACTTCGAAGAATTTTTTGCGACACCCTGTATTAAGCCCCAAAGGGGCTTCTTTCATTACATTCCAATTTTCGTTTCTTTGATTTCAGAGAGAGACAAGAGGTTTAAAAGAGAGGTGGCTAGATACAGCTTACCGTATGCTTGGTTGTTTATCAGTTGATTGCAGCTGTGAATGCATGTAGTAACTGCTCATGTTTATTGTGAAATTTAAACACAGGTGGATGCTTTTTATTGCAGGTATCTGCAGCTAGAGAGGAAGTACCAGGACGTCGAGGTTTCCCTGGTTACATGTACACTGATTTAGCCACCATCTACGAGGTACAAACATCTTCTACTTTTCACTTTATGCTCACATTGTACTTTCATGACTTTTTATCCCGAAAGCAAAACCGCTTTCCAAATCGATCTTTATTTTGTCTGGAAGATTTTCTGAATTGTCAAATGTTTCATTTCAGCGAGCTGGCCGTGTTGAAGGAAGAAATGGCTCTATTACTCAGATTCCCATTTTAACTATGCCCAATGATGGTATGAAAGAATTTAGCTTCATTATACGTTTTTTATTGCTTAAAAAATTGTTTTGAAATCGCCAGCAAGTATTGCGTAATCGTATGATGCAAAGATCAACATTTGAAATACATTTGTTTAATTTAGCTAAACGAAGGTAAAAATTTCTTGCAAATAAATACAATGTTGATGTTTCACCAAAAACGACGGTTTTATTTAAACCTGGGAAAAATTTTGTGAAAACGTCAGAAGGATGGAAATTTTCAATTAATTTATTTTATTTTGAGTTGCATTAAATGATATATGTTATCAGGTTTCAGAACTTTTCTAGGTCTTTTGTAATCAGTCTACTATACATCGCTAGTGTTTAGAATTTTTGGTGATATTAGCAAGACTTCTGAAAATGTTTTCCATGCGATTGATGTGATTTCTCAAACATGGATGTAAGATCTTTCTGATCAGTTAAAAAGTTTTTCCTTCCAGATATTACTCATCCCATCCCTGATTTAACTGGTTACATTACAGAAGGACAAATTTACGTCGACAGACAACTTCATAATAGACAGGTAATAAGATCCTTTTTACATCCAATACTGATATTTGCATTTTCAAACATGTTTGCTTTTGAGCGAAGCATTGCTATGCATTTTGATACTCAAAATGCTAGGCAATTAATTTTGGTATTTGCTTAGAGACTTTTTTGTCTTAAATCTTCGTAATTTGTAATAAAAATGAACTATATCTTTCAAGTGGGAATACTGGATTGCATTTTTCAGTCTAACAATAATAATTTTAATTTTCTTTCAGGTTTACCCACCAATCAATGTGCTGCCTTCTTTATCACGTTTGATGAAATCTGCCATTGGCGAAGGAATGACAAGGAAGGACCATTCTGATGTCTCCAATCAATTGGTATTTCTTTTATGTTTTTATCATTATTCTTATTTTTCCATTCCTTCTTCTTTCAGTTTCCGTTTGTGTTCCTGTTTTCAGCAAAATTGATCACAGAAACAACTTTTGACTGAATTCTATGGTATTTCATCATTCATAAATTGCCCACTTGCTTTAATTTTCACTGTCACTGTGCTAACAGCTCCGCAAAACTTGTTTGCATGTTTCCCACCGACATGGTCGATCATAGATGACGAGTAGGATCAATAGAAGTACTTTCTTAGGTGGCAATTAAGAATTCCAACCTACAACTTACTGCACTGAAGGCTGCAGTATTAACTATTAGATTCTTTATCTCCTCATTTTGTTTATTTTGTGATATTTGTTGTACTTTGATGGATGATCGGTTTCGATTTAGCAATATTTATATTTAATTTTAGTATGCAAATTATGCCATTGGAAAAGATGTGCAAGCAATGAAAGCTGTTGTTGGTGAAGAAGCCTTGACTTCCGATGATTTGCTTTACTTAGAATTTCTGCAAAAGTTTGAGAAGAATTTCATCAGCCAAGGTTTGTTTTTACTTAGTTTTATGTTGGTTGTTTTTATTTGAATAAATTTCCTGATTCAAACCCTTTTGCTGGTGACTGCAAACTCATCTATAATTCCCTGATAAGATTTTTTTGATCAGTCTATAATTCCGTGATAAGATGCCAAATGTAACTTCGTTGTATTTCATCGGTGATGTTTCAGTTTGAAAAGCAAACATCGTCTTGTTGGATATCTTTTGTATGGTTGTGTATGACTGCCACAAAGTGATTCGTTAAAGAAAAAATCCAACTAGGAAGTAAATTTTTTTTGCAGGCAGGTTTTCGCGATTTTAAACTTTCAAAGTAATTTTAAGGTTGTGAACGTTTCACCTAAATGTCATAGAAGCATTTGCAGCCAAAGTGGATATGAATAAACTCCATTTCTTACAATAATGATAACCTTTTTTAACGAAATATTTACCAGAATTGTTTTAATCTTTGTTTAGGAACGTATGAAAACAGAACCGTTTTCGAATCATTGGATATTGGATGGTCTTTGTTGCGTATTTTCCCGAAAGAAATGTTGAAGAGGATTCCGCAATCAACTTTGAATGAATTTTACCCAAGGGATGGAAGTAGAAGGAAGCAAGAGGAAAATGAATAAATTGCAATGAAGCAGAATTTGCCAAAGAATTATCAATTATGAATTTTTTATTTAGAATATATAGGTAACAGTATATGGAACTGCGAATATGATAAGTTGGGAGAGAGGGGTCGATCGAAGAGAAATTATCAGACGTAATCCAAGGTTGATGGTCCCGAGCAGGGAGATCTAAGATTAGAAGATAAATAAACTAAGATTACTTAATCTCCCTGGTCCCGAGGAATGACTTCATTGTATTTTTCATCGCTCAGATTGATTAATTGTATCATTTGTTTATCAACTTTCTATTCAATAATAAAGAATGTCAAAATTGTCGTTTGTTTATATGATATTTTTTGTATCCCTCTGAAAACATTAGAGATGGCTGGTTTCTTTACAGTTACGTGATCCAGCCCTTTAAAGAAAACTGAATTTAATATAGGTGTTAAACAACCATTATCACTCAGAGTCATTTGATGGGACGTTGCCATCGCAGCGGAAAATATAGATTCACACCATCACGCTGCAGTTTGTTGACTGTTTGACCATACATGACTCAATAGATGATTCCGCTAAAGATGGCGGTGAGGGACTTTTTACCAAGATGCACTGCGTTCTTTAATCAAATTCCTATAGAATTGTTAAAGATTTGTAATTCGAACGCAATGCACCTTGGTAAAAATTCCTCGCTGCCATCTTTAGCGCGTTCCTCTATTTTCAGCCAGTGCCCGCAAATGACCCGGAATAACGATGGCTATTTAATGGACAAAATTGGGTTGGACTCAAAGAGTAAAGAAAACCTCAACAGACCTTTCAGCTATTCTACAAAAGAGCCTGGCACGAGCAACATTTTTATACAATTTTATACGCGAGGTTCGATTGAGTGGCGTTAGAGCTTCGATCGCAATTGTGCACATTCGAAAATTCTACAAAATGTAATGAAATATCGTTCGATCCACATTCTTTTTCAGAATAGCTAAAAGGTACAGAGTTGATCAACATACATGTGTAAAGATTATGAAAATTTTCAAAGGAATGGCTCCAGCTTATACTGACGAAATTTTCCAATCAGTCGACCAAAGCCGTGTGACGAGAAGATCTAATTTTGAATTAAACCCGCCATTTCGCAAAAGTAGCGCTGACCAAAAGTGCCTGTCCTACACGGGGCCAACAATATGGAATAGCCTATCATCTCCATCTGATCTAAAGTCTACAAATAGTATCAATTCGTTTAGGACAATTTTTTCCAAAATATACAGAAAGAGGAAAAAGACATATGTGTGCTACTAGAACCGCACATCCTCTCGCATTCATGTTTCGGCCTTACCATATTTATGATATATTTAAAAGCACATACAAATTATGATTTTTTGCAATCAACGCTAAGGGGACCGTAGACCTTTTAGCTATTCTGAAAACGAATGTGGATCAAACGATATTTCATTACAATTTGTAGAATTTTGGAATGTGCACAATTGCGATCGATGCTCTAACAGCACTCTATCGAACCTCACGTATAAAATTGTATAAAAATATCGCTCGATCCAGGCTCATTTGTAGAATAGCTAAAGGGTCTAACAAGGGCAGATTTTGTAATACAATAGCATCAGTCGCTTTGGTTCACACCTCAATTCAAAACGATTAGGCTTCATTTGTTTTGAATTTCTGCTTCAGGGATTTTCTTTTGTCTGCATTCGCTCGCTAATCGCTTTGAATTGAGGTGTGAACCAAAGCGACTGATGCTATTGTATTAAAAAATCTGCCCTTGTTAAAAGGTCTATATTATGGATATAAGGTCAACTCGATCTTTTAATGCTATCCCTGCCACTATAATTAGGGGCGTTTTTAACTTGTATATATCAAATTTGCTATTTGAAATGTATTGTAAATATTTCATCAATTTTTTCATTTATTTTTACCCTTTTCTTTAACCATTCTAAATTATTTTTTAGTTGATTCTAACATGCATACATACATTTTCGGAAAATCGTACGCTCGATAGAATCTGCATACGCCACCTTAATGACGAGCATCGCCACCTTATGGGACTGCGTAATACAAAATGGCGGACCAGCAAGATTCGATTTCATTGCAGTTGCCAGAAATGTAAACTTGGTGCCAGTGTTGTGGTGATACATTATTAGATTTACCCGAAAGAGAGTCAATAAAGAACCATTTTGCTACGAGAAAAGTAATCTCATAAATACGTGGCATTGGCATTACAAGAATAAATGAAAGGAAGAGACTTGTTAATATGGGGTGGTGGGCCTAAATGATATGAAAATTTTCTGACAACCCATCAACCAACGAAGATGTCAGCTTAAATTGCAATGGTCAACGCATTATTAACAGTCTTTTGTCTTGTTGTAATTGGCATGATTTTCGTTATGTGTTGTGGAATCTGCTTCGTCTTCAAAACTTGGTGTGGGTATGTATGGATATATTTTAAAATACATTTTTGCAATCACACATAAATCGATTCCTTCATACAAAACGTCCAATGGGCGTTTGAGGAGGAGAAGGGCCGGACGTTTTCAGGATTTTTGTTTCATCGATATCTCTTCCAATAATTTTCTCCAACAGGAACTCTATTGTACACCAGCTTGCTGTGTATTTTGTTAGTGCAAAAGAAATTTGCAGCAGTGGAAGTATCTTGTCTGTACACTTTCACTCACTGCTGTGTTGAAATGAAATTCTCATGGAAAGCACGTCTGACAACTTCATAATCACCCTTAGGCCCATGTTATATGAAGCAAAACAATGGTGTGAAATTTTCTCATGATTGGAAAAATTACATCAATTTCAATTGGATGTTTAGGGGGGAAAGGGGTGAGGTGTGTTCCATTCCAATCAACGTTTTGCATGAAAGATTTGTGTGTGTGCAAGCTTCTAGAAAACAAAAGAGCTCCTTGTTCTCTTGTTTTTCATCAGCACACTACATGCAAGAAACAAGGAATGCAATGTAGTATATATTGCAATCCAAAATTTGCTGAGGAACAAATCTGGACCAAGTTCAGTCCTTAAATGCGGCTGCCTTTGTTTTTATCCTTCTGTGTTCATTTTATACAACAGAAATGGTCAAATTCATATTTTTTTTCTTTGGCTTTGTTGGTTAAGTCAAGAACTTCAAAAATAGACAGGCTGGAAGTAAAATTGGTAGTTTTCATGCATGGCTAGGATATAGATCATAAACTATTAATTTTGTCCAGATTGTTTTCCACAGCCCATTTTACCCTAAACTTGCCCACTTTACCCTAAGCAGACTTATTTTTTCAACAAGAAAAGAAGAATCAGAATGCTTGGTGAGATCTATAATTTTTTAGAATTTTGGAATGATCAAAAGTTTGTAAGATTGTGCTAATGCAACTCATTTTGCTGATGCAACTCATTTTTTGAAAAGCTGCACAAAACTGTTATGCACCAACAAATCTTTGCCAAAGAAACTTTGTTTCAAAATGGGTTTCCTCATGAAAATAATTCTGTGTAGTCCAAAACAACTATTTTGTGAATGGGATGCAAGATAACTTGATGTTGCCAGGGAAATGTTGACCAATGATATGATAAGTACTGTGTAATACATACTGATATGATATTCAATGTACATTTATTAACAGATCATCAAGTAAAGCAACAAAAATAAAGGTATGGCTTGTATTAAAATTTTTGCAATTAAGTCATTCCTAATGATTAACAGAATCTGTTCCACCACAAACTGTGGGTTATGGAGTTTCTTGAATGACAGAATTGATGCCAAAATATGTGCAGCCCAAGGATATTCATGGCACAGGAAATAAACTTCCGAAGATTGCTTACTGCATGTACTGTATTTTAATGTATTATCATTTGCAACAACAAAGAACAGAATGATTATTTCTTTTGTTTCAGAAAAGATTTTAGAACAATTTCTTTTATTTGAAGATGTAATTTTCATTGTTCTCACTACAGCATTTCTAACAGGCAGTGCATCATCAAAGGTTTTCTCCAGTATTTTATGTGCATCTTTTTCATGTAAATTGATAACCTTAGACATTTCAGCATTTTATTTGATAGACAGTATGAACCCTTTAGAAAAGAGCAATTTATTTTATTTTAGGTAGCTCAGTATAAGAAAAGAGGATTTTTCAGAAGTGCAACGTGCTCAAATGAGGTGAATTACTTATGGATTATTGCATAAGCATCTTTTCATCACAAAACTTTTAAACTGAATTTATAAAATGTTATTGCCTCATTCATTAAGCTGAATTGATCAAAGGAAACTTCATGTAGTTTGCCATAATTCCAGAAAGAGCACTTTTGATATCAGGATTATTTTGGAATTGTAGCATTTTAAACTTTTGTGAAAGGTTGTACAAGATGAGGTATTGGATGCTTTGACAAAGATAAAAAGCACCATAAACTGTAAAATGATCAAGGGGGTCATAACGACTCACACAAGGAATACTCAGTTTGTATGAAAATCTAAAGATGGTATGAAGCAAATGTCTTTAACAGTAGTTTTCATTCATGGTTTACAACTTAGCAATTTGACAATGTCACAACTTAAAAACCAGCTGAGATTTTTGAAACTCTATGGTTCTGTTCTGAAAGTAAATGCTGATATCACAAATGCTCTCTCAGAGATTAAGGCAAATGACTTACACTAATTCTCCTTTTGAGCTATTTGGTTGAAAGAACATGACAATAACATTTTACACAAATATTGTTCAAGTTTTGCAAAAATTTGATACCTAAATATGCTGTGGATTATTTCATTTTTATTTGATATACTGTACAGTATGTTTTTTTCTGTCTACATACCATGATTTTAGCAAATTTATGAAATTGTTCCTTATATTTACTTACTTAATATATTTATATAGCAGATAAATTTATGAATTTAGATACAGTAACTAGTAAATTTACCAAATTGTTCCCTCTTTACTAAATCGATAAAAGTATTTAAAAGATACAAAAATCCCAAACTTTACTAAGTTCTTCTTTACTAAATCGATAAAAGTCTTACAAAAATACAAAAACCCCAAACTTTACTAAGATCTTCTTTACTAAATTGATAAAAGTATTTCAAAAAATACAAAAAACCCCAGAGTTATATTGCATCCTTGCAGGACTCATGGTCAGTCTGTGGAAAGTATCAGTTTGTATGTGGGCAATTTTGCTATAATGTTATTATATACAGGATACTGCATATACTAAATATACAGGGTGAGTCAGAAAAAACGTGGGGCGTTTGGCGGACTGTGACATCGAATTAAGCCATCTGATTACTGTAAACAAAATTTTTCCATAAAGCCAAAGGTCTAACTTAGATCATAAACCTTTTCCCGTCGAAATCGGGTATTTGGTGCATTTGTTAAAAAATATTTTTTTTCGTAAGTCTTTGTATGGGAGTCTTGTAAAATGGTGAAATCTTTTGCCAATCCCCTTCCGCATTTTATCTTGGCAAGGTTTACAGGTACACGTGGTATTATCTGGGGAAAATGAAATAGCCAGGAGATACTGTTTCTCCCCTGGGATATCTTATCATGACTTGCCCTGAGTGAAGAGTTTATTTGAAAGACATTAATAACGTACACTTCCTTGTCTTGCGAAAAGGTTTCTTCAAGGAGATTAACGCTCTGTAAATTGCAATGGGACTGCTTGCAGACAACACTTTTCCTTAAAGCCTGGTGCACAGTAGGTCTTTTGAGTCGTTAGAGTCGTGCATCAAACCTCCAAGTCTTTGTCTTTTGGGTCTCTCTGCACGACCACAATGACCCAAACAACCTAGTAGTGTGAACCAGGTCTAACAATTTCAGCATCTCCTGATAATACCACATGTACCTGCAACTCTGACAAGGCTAAAATGCTGACGGGGCTTGACTAAAGATTTCATCAGTTTGCAAGGCTTACATACAAGGTCTTACGAGGAAAACTTTTTTAACAAATGCATCAAATGCCCGATTTCAATTGGGAAAGATTTATGATCTAAGTTAGGCTCTTGGCTGCACGGAAAATTTAGTTCACATCAATCGGATGGCTAAGTGCGGCGTTACAGTCCGCCAAACGCCCCACGTTTTTTCCGACTCACCCGGTACTTTATATATTATATATAATGTAATATACTGAATATATTCATCTTTATGAATATATAACCTGTGCAAAGTGACTATTCCCCTTTTAGTGGCTTCTAATAGCATAATACAAATTTGCATTTGGCTGTTTCTCTTCAGAAATTTGATTGGTTAGATTTACTTATTACCTAGATGTGTGCTGTTTGCCTGGAAGAATTTAACGTCAGTGAAGATATCAATTTGTGTCCATGTACCCATGGCTACCATGCAGAGTAAGTTCCTTTTATCTTATTTTGAAGAATATTACGGTAGGATAAGAGTGCCTGTAATCATAAATGTTTCAATTTAGAATCTTAGAATATCCTGCCCTTGAATTTCCAAATTTAAAAAAGATTCAACATCTTATGAAGCTATTATCTTTCACTGGGTTTCAATTTTATCACATCATCTTTTATCCTTCAAAAGGACTGTCTTTTGCTCTTTGCTTGACTAATCAATCTATGTTTATGACTACCTCTTAGATGTTTAAACAACTGGCTTAAAGTGAAAAGTGCATGCCCAATATGCCAAAGTGACTTGATAACAGCTTTGGGAGAACATGCCCCGTTATTACGAATTTACACAATAGATGTATGAGGTACTGTACTGTGTTCTTTCTTAGCAAGATATCACAATTCGATGTTATTTATTGTTATTAATATCATTATTACCTTCCTGTTACCTGTTACATGCATATTCCTCCTATTGACGTCAATGTTGTCACGGAGCCGAAGTAAACTGATGATGGATTAGTTCGGCGAATTCTCCCCTTGTCTGTGTCATTCTCTTCGCTTGCTCCGGTGTCACACCTAATAGCTCTCCTATTTTCAACCAGTTGTCTCTCTAATACCTATGAGTTGGCTTTGCGAACAACATTTTTTTTGTGATAGCCGTATTGGGACATCTGGAGGTGTGAGCAATGAACTTCAAATGTTGTGAGAATACATGTAATAACAATAATGATTATTATTTAACAGTAGCATAGAGCTCAAATTTTTCTAATCTTTAAACAGGTGGATGTAAAATTCTATCACATTTTTTCTAAGAGCTGATTGACTTGAAAGTAACATTGGGTATTTTGCTGTAAATTGGCTTTGGTATGTTTTGATATCTTGATTATTTTAAAAATTGCAGCATTTTGATTACTTCTGTAAAAACTTATGGAACATTTTGAAGAAATTAAAATCATCATAAATCTTAGATATTATTTGAGGAAACTTGACACAATCTTCAAGAATACCATAGTTTATGAAGGTCTACAATATGGCAGCAAGCTAAAATTTGTAGCTGTTCTGGCAAAGTATTTAGGAATTTGATGATGTCTCACTCTCAAAATTTGTCAATGCTGTCATTTTGAACAATCGAGAATACTTATCAAAATATACATATCATTTTGAAACTAATCAAGATATCAAAAATTGCTATTGGTACATTTAAAGCAAATTACTCAAAGTTCCTTCCAAGAACTTTAAAGAAAAATGTAATAGAATTTAGCCCCCCCCCCATTTTTTTAAAGGTTTGACCCCTATGCTTATTATTATAATGTATCCCACTTAACAATCTCTAACCTTGAAACTGCCTGTTTGCCAACAATTTCTTGTGTCAAACAAACATATATTTTGTTCATAATCAACTTCCTTCAAACAAAGTTGCCCATTAATTTGGCACTAATTTTAGTAAACCAGAATAGACTGTTCTTTAGCAAAACATGTAAAAGATTCCTTTCTGTAAAATCTGGGAAAAAGTTCCTGAATTTTTGGGGACTTAATAGAAAACAATATCCAAAATTGCTAGAAAGTCTGTAGGGCTAGAAACTAAGACTAAAAAGGGCATGTACAAGCTAAAATAAAAAACCATGACTTCCTCTCCTTAATACAGCAAACTAGCAGCAGATACTTGCAAATAAAAATAGTTTCTATACTGTAGGTTTGAAATGCATATGATAAGCTAGGGAGTAAGTGCAATCATATTTTTCATACCATTAATGATTATGGAGGTGCAACTGGATTATGAGTGACAAGTTTCAGTTTGTTTGGTGTAAGCATACAAAAACCACTGAGGGATAAGGACTTCTATGTCATGCTGTTTTTTGCAAAAATCTTGTGCAGCTCCTTTAATAATATATAAGAAATGCATTGCATGTCATCATCATCATCATTGTCACCATCATTCATTTTTTGAAACAAGAAGATAACAACTGAAAAAAAACAACTTGCATATTTAGATGATTTAACATGACCAGTGTGTATCTCTGAATCATGTTGCAATTTGCACACCAACCAAATAAACTGACCATAACCTCTCCTTGCTATGTTGTGGTATATGATACATATTAAGTGACAAATTCTGCTGGTTCTTTGTATCAGCTGTCAGTTTTGTACCAAAGAAGTTTTTTTGTAAAATAATTTGAACAGTTTTTGATCCTCTGCAAGGTATTATGGGTTACTTTGATTGGCAAATTATTCTTTGTATCTTTTGAATTGAGGTGAAACTATACATACTGGGTGAGTCAATAAAAAGGCCAGACGTTTGAAAAATACTGCACCCTCAACATTAATAATATTGAAAACTGTCTTGTGGCATTACCAATTTATTTGGATAGATTCAGTTATTTACCTGGCTTTAATCAGTCATTCCTTTCGTAGATATCGGAGGTTTTCTGCAGAAAGCCCCTTTCAAAAACCAAAACCTGCAAAGACCAGTTAAAAACAACGAACAAAATCTCCCTTTGTTTTCCTAGCAATAGTAATGACAATTGAATGCATTCATGTTTTCTGTCCTCTTGGGTGAATGGAATCCCCCTGAATAAGGTATTCACAAGACTTTTCCATTCCCCCAAGAGTACAGCATGTGCTAAAGTGCGCTCAAGTCATTCCTGTAAGGTACGGCTATGTTCACACTAGGTTTTTTTGGGTCGTCAGGGTCGTGCAGAAAGACCCAAAGACAAAGGACACAAACTTTTAAGCCCTAGTCTTTTTGGTCTTTCTGCACGACTCTAACAAGCCAAAAGACCTAGTATGAACCAGTCTTAAGGCTGATTTCCACTCAAGTAGAATTTACTGATTGGACAGGAAATCCTTTTTTTGTGTGGGAAAATGTTGCCGTGATTTTGAATAGAATGTCTTGCGTGGCTAACATTTTATTGTCTAAAATTCAAAACATATCAGGGAACTTGCTCATGATTTCAACACATTTTTAAGGTTCTCGAAGGGCCTTTTATCAGAAAATCCCCTGTTAAATCTGAACGGAGAGACCGATTTCAGATAGGAAAAACTCAAAACATGATTAAACATGTTGGCTATTCAATCAGCTATTGCAAAATATCATTGCAAAATATTCAGAAAGCATTAGCGTTCAAACGCCTGGGTCTTTTTGCCTCACTCGACAGTATTGTTTTTTGTTTTAAATCAAATCATTGAATAAAGATGTATTTTTGGTTTACCTTGAATTTGTATTCAGTTTAAGTAGATTTGTGATCTTTGATAGATTATTTTGTTTATTTCTTAAGCGATTCTTCTGTTCTATGATCTTTTCACTCACAAGCACCATTTCAGTTATAACAATGCATCAATTCTTTAAATAATCTTACTATACAACTGATTCAGTCAATGTGAACAAATGTAAACAATGTTTGTTTCCATCCGCTGTTGTTAAAAAATAACGAAACTGGTTATCATTTATCAAATTTATTGAATTTCTTTTCCTTGGAAACTGAAAACATTGAAACTTTAATTTTGTTCAATTAATGCTAGGCACAAGATGGATCCTTTCTTTCAAAATCCGCACCAGATTTGCCATAAAAAGAGAATCATTTTGAAAATACCGATTTTCGGCCGAAAAGTGAGGTTAATCCTTTCGTTCCAAAATAGGCCCCTTTTGAAAATACCGATTTTCAGCATAAAAATAAGGCTTTGCTTTTTTCCAAAAATACGCCCTTTTCGGAAATACTAGGCTACAAGTAGAGCCCTTACTCAATCTTCGTTTTTAAAAATGGATCTAGGCGTACGTTAGAAAATATCGATTTTTTGCCAAACAGTGAGGCTATACCTTTACTTTTGTCCAAAAATAGGCATATTTTGAAAGTAGCGATTTTCGGCCAAATAGTAAGGCTATACCCTTTGTTTTCTTCTAAAGAGAGGTCCTTTTTGAAAACCCCGATTTTCGCCAAAAACTAGGGTACACTTTTTCCAAAGTTGAGGCGTTAAACTAGGGGTCCATTGCCTAGAGCGGAATGCATGGCAGGCATAAATTAGTTGGAAATCTTGTCAGTCTTCTCCAAAGAAATAAATGAATGAAAAAATAAATGAACGAAAAAAGGGGATAGGAATACCATAGAGAGGAAAATAATTTCAGTCAGAATCTTTTTACATCAACCAGGAATAATAACAAATCAGCCATATCTGCTCATCACCCCTCTCCATGTCGTTAAACCTATTTAGAATTATACAAAAGTAGTATACTATAACATAGCTATTTACATGTTAACTTCTAGGTCCATTTGCATGCGGTGTAATGGATCATCACATTGTTATTATGCTGCAAGTTTGTGTGTTTGATTAAAATTAAAGCCACCTCCTGTGAAACGAGGCCCATCTGTACGTTGTGGCTGGAAGGGAGGTTGGGATGCTTGCTGTATACTTCGCTCTCTTTCCCTGCAAGGAAGATTTTGATGCTAATAGCAAAAACAAAACAAAATCTAATTTGATTTTCCTTAAAATTGCAATTACTCGGATGATTTACCCAAACAAGGTCTTAACGCGAAATTGAGTTATTTTCTATGGCACAGCATCAAATGAGAGACAATCAAAGACACAGCTCCAAAACATTAGCCCTAAAAATGTCCATAAGCTTTTGGACAGCCTGTACTAAATCTTTTACTCTAGGCACTACTTACAGCTTGAAATATCTGCAACCAACCGAAAAGATCAGTGTTTTTGTCAACACATAAGCTAAAACAGATGATGTGCAGTATTCTTCTGTTAATTGTTCTATGCCAATGAAGGAAGACTCTGATGAATGGTAATGAAAAACAATAATGATATTCCTCTACACGGTCCTACAAAGTCCCAAAAGGCCATCAAAGGAAGGTAGGGTGGTTCCTCAGGAGCAAAATGTTCTGATGGTCTGTTTTATAAATCAAGGGATACATGAGAATTTAAAAAGGGCGATGGAACGATTTGAGATCTTTACTTACTTTTGTTGTTGTTCTTTTTTCTTTTGCATAAAATATTTCTTTTTGGCCTCTTGTAATTCACGAGCAAGTCTGTCAATTTCGTATTTGTATTCTTGAACTTGAGCCTCATACATGTTCAGCTCAGAAGCCATTGCCTAGAATCACAAAAATAAGTTGGTAAAGAAGGAGCCTTAGCTAGCAACAATAATCAATCAGCTACCAAACTAAACTGGGTGACTGAAAAAATGTTCTTCTGTTTGAAACATTGCGGCAAAAGTAGTTATCCTATAGTCATAGAAATCAATTTTTCAAGAAGCCAGAAGAATACAGTATTTTTCACGTTTTGTTGCAATTTTCAAAATAGTCACTCGTCCTTGGTAATATCCAAGATAAAACAATCAGTCTTATAGGGCAGCCAGAAAATGACCTAAAACACACGATAAAACCTTCCAAATCTCTTGAAAACCATTTGAAATTCTTCTGAGAATCAGTATAACTAATAAAATTAAAATTTGAAATCGAGATATGAACTGAAATGATATTTTAAACTGAAAAGTTGCACTTTTTCACTTTATGATGCCTTTAATAGTACCTTAAGGTTTTATTCTGGATGCTCTGCAAAACTAATTTTTTGAATCTTTACAATTACCGAGAAAGTACAAAAATACTTCTATCTTCTTAGGAGAATAATTAATGATAACTATAATGCAAGTAAATTTGCTGCAATGAATTTTGGAACAGGGCTAAAACAAATGTATAATTTTTAGTATAATTTTTAAACATTTAAATCATTCGGGTGCAGGATTGCATTTGAAATCAGTTTCAAGCAAAGTGGAAGACATCAACTAGTCTTTTGCCACAAACTTAGCTTTGGACGCTTCGATATGACAATTAGAAATGAAAGAGAATTTGAATGGCCAAGATTATTACTTGAAATGGAGGGAAACATCTCAAATGGATTGACAACTAAAGTTAACGAAAGGAGAAAGGGAACAATTAAAGACTTCTATCAACTTTCCAGGTGAATTCAGAAATACACTAACACTAGGGTTAGGGTTAGGGTTAACTTTCCAGGTGGATTTCTCTGCAACAAGTAAATTCTTAAAGTGAGGAAACTAATAGAAAGAGAACATAATTATAAACGACATTGACAGAAGAAAAATAAAATGATTTTGTTTACCTTCATCTGTTTTGTTTTTTCTTTTGCAGTTGATTGATACATGCTCAATTGTTCAGCCACTTCTGGGCCTGGCTGACGAGCCAAAATCTGTTTGAGTTCCATGTACAGCTTTTCTTTTTCCTTGATCAACAGTTCCTTTTCAACAACCTATCAAGATTGACGTCACAGGTTAAATTCAAATGCTCATAAGATGCATCAATTCTATATGAACTACTTCTGGGATTTGGCAATGATTTCAAACTGCTAAAATGCAAAGTCATGCGAATGTTAGCCAAACCCTATCGAAATCAAGCTACGATGCACTTTGGAATGAAAGTTTTCAATGCTCAATGAACAAAATTTAAATCGTATTTAAACGAAACTTCTTCCTTACCAATATGAAGAATGATCTTGCCGCTCGAGTAAAGTATAAATAAACCTCTGTTGTTTCTATCTGTCAGCATTTGCAGACCTTTTCTTAAAATACTTGGTAGGTGGGAATCGAAGTGGTAACGAAACCCACAAAAGCATAACACCGCCTGTCACTCATATTTCGTCATCAATAAACACTTAATTCTCGTTACAAATATCTCAAAAATATGCATAAAATATGTACGAAAAACGTTGTCTTGAGCCACCAGCAGGGAGGTAATAAGGAGAACGGTCAGATAACAATATCATGAGGCCAAAATTAATTTTTGCATTTTATACTCACTTCCTCAGTTTTTGAGATCAATCTTTTCTGTAAGGTTTGAATCTTCTGAATCAATTCATATGTGCTTGGATCACTTCCCTGAAAAAGCACATAAGTGGGGATATTATCAATGACATGATCAGAGTCCATTGACTTGCCAAAGAAATAGTCTATTGACCTGATTTTGAATAACATAAAGACAACTTGCATTTTGAATTTTGATTTGACATTGGGGTATATACTTTCAATGAAAAAGAGGAAACCATCAGTAAATATCCTTAAATGCAACGATGCACATTAAGTTAAAATCAACTTTTCTCCAAGGTTATTTGCTTCACAGTGTTATGAACATGAAACCAGATTAAAGCCCAAACACGGATCATAAAAAAGCAAAAAATTTGATAATCGTCGAATGTTGTTGATATCAATCAATTGATAAGGATTAAATGCGCTAAATTTAAAATATAAATATAATAACAATAAAAAAAGTAAACCTCTAATTTTCTCCATCGATGAATATTCATTGGATTTTCAAGTTCTTCTTCCAATGCCTTACATCGCGTTCTTTCTCTTAGTAATTCCCGTTGCATATTGTAAACCTCACGTCTGATAAAGCAAGAAAATTCCTTAAAAACTCTTTCGAGATACAACGTATTTTATAAAGAACACCGACAGACATTTAAATAGAAATGATAAAGTATGATTTAAATAGATGACTTCCTAAAAAGTAAGCATCCTTCCTAACAAGTGGTCTAAGGACATGGTATGTTTACCCTTGAGAAATGTTGGTACACTGGACAACGTCAATAAATGTGACATAACTTTCGTGTTTAAGGAAAGCTTTGAAATTGCAAGAGGGTAAGAGTCATGAGAGAACGAGTAATGGTGAAACTGTCAAGTAAATAAGCAGTGCTCTTAGTGCATTAAAAATAATAAACAAACATCTCGTATTTGTCGTACATGAAAATGTAAGCAAACCTTAGTTCTTCCACATTTGCAACACTTTTCGTGAGAATGTGCTTTTCTCTCCTTAACTTCTTAATTTCCAGTTTCAATAATCGTATGTCTTCAAGCCTTTGACGATACTGTATTTCACCTACATTCAACAAAGAACAATGTTTCATACCACTGGGTGAGTCAAAGAAGACCATCCGTTTGGCAGGCGGACGAATAGAAAATATGCAGCCGATAACCATAACTAGAATGTCAATTTATCTGTCAAAGGCTATCGTAGAAGAGTAAATTTCATTCAAATGTCTATAAGGGGCATGTATGGGAACCAAAACTCCACGTTCCATTCCGGTCCAGTATTTACTTGCACTTGAAATCAGAGTCTATTTATGAAACTGACAACAGCATTTGATTTAAATTTCACTAGCAAATAAATCATTGACTAGAATGGAACGTGAAATCCTCCATTGCCATACAAACTACTTACAGATACTTCTCTAGTCTTTGAAACCAAAAAACGAGCGATGTTACCAAAAAAATGTTCAGACCTAAGCTAGCCTTTGACTGATAGACTAACATTTTAATTTTGAATATTGATCACATTCTTTTTATTCCACAGCCCTCCCAAGTCCCAACGCGTAAACTTTTTTTGACTCACCCGGTATATCATTATTGACATCTTCAAATCTTCAAACCAAACCAAAATCCTTAACATTGACAATCATATACAATACTGCAGCACAAAGGATTTGAATGCATGTTGCAGCATCACAAAGATGAGGAAGGACTTTTGAAGAAGCAAATAAAGTTAACTGACTGACCTTTATCTAAAGTGCTTTGTTGTATTTTAATCTTCTCATATAATAATGCCAATTCATCATTCCTTCTTACAAGCTGTGTTCCAAGAATATCTCTCTCACTGACAACTTGGTCTAATTCTTTCTTCTGTCTCAACCTTTCTGCATCTGCCTCGGAAATTATTTTTAATAATTTACGCTCCTCCACCTCTTGTTGTTCGATGTATGCTTTCGACTCCGCAGCCTCCTTTTTCATTGACTGCAATTCTGCTTTCAAAGCCTCCTTCTGTTTTTCAACTTTCTGATGTATTTGATGCTCCTTCACAAGGGCAGCTTCTTTCGAGGTTATTTCTTCCTTAAGTTGATCAATTTGATGATTCATAATCTTTAGTTTTCTTTTCATTTCCGTTATCTCATCCTAATTTGAAAATCAAAGCATGTTAATGACCGAAAAAGTTTGTCAGTCAGTGGTTGACTGTATTTATCTAATTTGCCTACAAATATATGCAAAATCAATCTAAAAAAATTTATCGCTTTCAGTTTTTCCAAAATGCATCCTGTGCCATTTACCCTGTCATACATATATTTCTATTTCAAATTTAAATAAAAGGTATTGCATGCGCAAAGGGTGGAATTCATTGAACACGAAGGCTGGTCATGTTACATCGTGAATCATCTTGGATACGAATCAAACAAGACATACTACGAAACAATCTATTATGAATCTGTCACTCAGATTTGTTCGTTGCATTCAAGGTTGATCTCAGAAATTTAAAATGCAAAGAGCCAACGTTCACATCCAACAAGAACAAATAAAACATACAGGTAATTTTTTGTTTTTATTTTCAAGTCAATTTTAGACCTGACAAAGATGTATGTTTATGAAACAAATAAATATGCAGCTCAAACTTATGACCGCAATCAATAATGAATGTAATGCGTTGAAATAAACCGATAAGGAAATAACACAACCCATTTGGGAATTTATATAAGACGAAGATTGCTCACCTGACATTCAATAAGGTTCTTGCTGTATAGATTTCTGTCACTCCTCACTGCTTCATACAAATTCTAGATCAAAGAGAAATTAGTACCGTCATAAACTGAATATAAGAGACTCAAAAGACAAAACGATTTTGCTACAATTTTCGAGGTAAGACCAAAGGTAAGGTACAGCTTTTACATTGCTTCTTGTTAAGATATTGAGTTGTATCTCTTATTAAAAGTGATCGCAATACAAAAATTCTGAGGTTTTTAATAAATGATGGCAGCTCATAAGCTCACCAAGTGACTTTCTAATTTTTTCATATCTGTGAAAGGTAGGAAGCTCCCTAATATTATTCATCGAGACCTCACTTTAAGACTTCGTAGCTTTGTACGAAAATCTCTTTTTGGAATATTCAAGATTAAGCTTTGGCATTTAAAAACCCACACAAAGCCTAGTATTGTAATTAGGACAATGAGATCTGCGTTGAAACTTATCCTAATATCTTTAGGACATAGTCTGTTCGTAATCTTATGTGTGATAACTAAGCAATCAAACGTAACAACTTGTTGAACAATTAAGAAGTTTTTCAACCATTTATCCTCTTTATGCAGATTCATGCAGGGTGGCTGGAAAGTTTTGGCTAATGGTGTCCAAAATCTAATAAGAAATGTAATTTTTCACTGACTTAAATAAACGGATCATATCCAAGACAAACATTCAGAGCTCATTTTCAAGAAGTTATCAAATAACACGACCAATATATTTGCGTAATATAGACGGATATATTGTAAACATTTACATGATGTATAATCATATCATTTACCTGTTGCTGTTTTAACTTTGTTTCTGCCTCTGCTATCTTCTTTTTGTAATCAAAAATTTGCATCTCTCGTACTTTTACGTCTTCCATATGTTGCAAGACTTTTTGCGTCAAATCACTTGCCTCATTTATGTAACGATCTCTTTCTTTTTCTAACTGATAAATAATTTTTCGCTGTTTCTGTGCCTCATCTTTGTAATTCTGAAAAGATATCATAACTGTATGATTAATATGACAGTATTTCCTAATTATTCACACCATTTCGCTACAAAAGTGAGCGCATCAAAGGATTCATTTTGTAAAAACAATCTGCAGAAAGCCAAGGGTGAACCAAATTTGATTTTTTCAACTTTGATAATGATAAAAAAGAGTATACAATATCCGATTTACCACAAATATTTAGGAGTTGGAAAAATCTTATCACCTGAAGTGGTGGATGGATTTTGAATGAGTTAAATTTTACTCAATAGCAGAAAGACTGAAATAAAGGGCATTTAATCTCTGTCGATGGTAAAATAAAATCAATTTTGAATTAAATTATCAAGACTTGCGATCCCATGGCAATAAAAGTGCAGACGACAGCCAATTCTCGTAAAAATGACTTGGTGTATTTCTGTGCAAGAAATAACTGTACGTCTTTCAGTCAGTTCACAAACTTTTCAGTTCTCATAGACCACGAGCAAAATCATAAACATATTGATTTATCGGCTATGAGACAAGCTTTATTTCAATTCAATCCATTAAGTTCTCTATGTACAATGAATTTTTAAACCCTTGAACTTTTTTGACATAACCGTTAGGGCAAGGTCTTGTGGCGCAGTGACGCTAAAAACCGCAACTTCACTTTCAACTTTCACCTTCGCAAGATATTTTGATGAATAACCCGCTTTTGTACAGTCTAGCTCATGTTCTTCTCTTTCGGTCAACATTCGGAGAAATCTTTGATACAGTAATTAATGTTATGGTCTATCGTGTCAAGCTTGCTGTTGTACGTTTGTCCTAGTCATAATTTCTGTACCTAATAGCCATTATAATAAAGTTCTATTTTTCTGAGCATGAGTGTATTTAGTCATTATGAAGTAGAAGTGTATGTTATAGTTTTGTAATATTAAGCGTCCTTTGAGTGGATTGTGAGAAAATTAGAGCATTTAAATCATTTCGACAAAATTTCAGAAAATGATTTTGGCACTGATCCAACAAAGCTGACTGTTTTGAATTGGAGTGAAAATGAATAATATGTACCTGGATTTCCTGCTCAAGATTCTTCTTTGCTTGTTCATGTAACTTCACAAGACTAAGTTGCTTTTGCGTTGCACCAGCGGCTTTCAAAAGATTCTGCAATTTAATAATAATTTTATAAGTTAAACAACAGTGACACTACAATCATGAAAAGTCAGCAAAGGTGACACACTTTATTTAAGCAAATCGAAACCTTTCGTCATCAACACTTAACCATTTCACATTTTACTGTTTTCATGTAATTTCTACAAACTGAATGTTCTTCACAAAAATCAGGGTTTCTGTAGACATATCATGCAAACATGGTTGAAATGAATACTTAACAGTTAATATATCATTGGTTTATATATCATCATTTAAGGCAAACCTTATTAAGTATATCACGTTCTCGAACCAAATCGTCTACTGCTTTTTTGTCCATCTCCGTTTGCTTTTTGCTGGTTTCCAGTTCTGGAAAAAAAGGATTGTTTCAAAGTCATGGACCGGAGAGCAAGGGACATGAAACTGCTTGCAATGGGAAATATCGTAACTTAGACAATCAAACTCACTTTGAGATTAGACAGTTAATGAACAGACAATTAACGAAATGTATTTACCTCTTTCTAATGCATTGATTTGTCCTTTTAAAGTTTCTTTTTGACTTTCAACTTCCACCTTCTGGTCTTCAACACCTCTTAGTCTACGCTGAATCGCTTCCCTTTGTCTTGCTAACCGAATGCTGTCTTGCTTCAAATTTCCAATATCTTCTTCTCGTAACTAGAAAATAAATCAATCAATTTAGCTTATCTCTTCACAAGGATCTTCTCAAAAAGAACTTTCAGGCTTACCGTTGAACAGATATGCATTTCATAATTGGCGAATGAAACAGAAAATCCAAACAGAGAAAGGTGGTATAAAATGCTAGTACATGAAAGAACAAAAAAGCTTTAATCCTAAATCATATACCCAGTGAGTCAGAAAAACGTATGCTGTTTGAAAAGCTACTGCTCCTTAAATATCGAAGCAATGATATCAACCTGCAACGTCTGACTGAATAGCCAACCTGTTCAATTACATTTATGCTTCCCCTTGGCTAAAATCGGTCAATTGCTTCAAATCTTGCAAGAAATATCCTGGAGAAGGCCTCTTCGAAAATCCTTAAAAACGTCCAAAGATCAAAAGCAAATGTCCTAAACATTCTAACTTAAAGCAATGATTTGAACACGCTTTAGCAAGTGACTTCCTGGTTGGGAGGAAGAAAATTTCTTCTCCCTATTATCAAACTTGTTGAGGGGATTCCATTTTCCTAAAAGGACAAAAAAACATACGCTAATACATGTAAGTGTTACTATTGTTAACCAACGATATTTTTTTCATCGTTTTCACTTACTTTGCAGGTTTTCCAAAGAGGTTTTCTGAAGAAAATTACCAATATCCAAGGCAAGGAATGACCAGCTAAAGCCGGGTAAATAAATGCATCTAATTGAACAAATCAAAGGAACAAGGCAGTTTTCAGTATCATAGCTACGATACTTAGGATGCAATATTTTTCAAACGTGGTGGGTTTTTTGACTCACACACGGGTAAGGCTGAAAATTTCTTCTTGCGGATACTAACTGTACGTCAGCTTAGATCAAGAACCGATGCAATTAACAAGAACCGATGTAATTGTCAATTAACAATGTTTTCATTCTCTGTCATTTGTTGCTTATAATTTGAAGATTAATCCGTTATCTGGTTAGCGCTTTATTTTTAGATGTGGCATGAATATTTGTGGATGCAGTTACCTTCAGTTCTGCTGCCTTTTGATTATTTTCTTGTGCTAATTGTTCAGCGGCTGAAAGTTGAGCATCAAAATCTTGTTGCAATTTTGTAAGACGACTGTTCAGTAGCTCTGTGTCTTTGACTGCTCGTTCGTTCAAAATCTGCAAGTAAAGTATGAAACGAATTTCAATTCAAAATAGTAAAGTTATGATGATTAATCATGAAAATCCCTCTAATAAACCAAATGAATAAGATAGCTATCTTAACAAGTATATTATCATGATGCTTGTTGCTCTCACGTTTCATTTTCTTTTCATAAAAATAAACTTACAATCAAGCCTCAAATCAATTCTGATGAAGTGAAAACAACAAATTATCTTACTTCTTTCAAATTGGGCCAACTGATTACAAAGTTGCTGAAATGATACCAGTCTCGTTTCATTTTGTTCCATAAATTTAAAGACTTCTATTATATAGATGGTGCGATCAATAGCAAAGAGATGATGTTAAAAAGATACAAACCCTTTGTTCCTTGAGCTGCTGTTCAAGTCTTGACGTTTCTTCTTGTGCTTTTTGCAACTGACTTTGTTTTGCTTTTAATTCTGCATTCTTTGATTCCACTTCTGCCTTATTCATTTTCAATTCTCTTTCCAGTTTCTCTTTTTTCCGCATTTCTCTCTGCGATTCATTACTCTTTACTTGAATATCTTCCCTAAGCTGTAAATTAAAAATTGTTCGATGAATGAGAATCTCAGTAATAACGATTCTCTAAAAATGTTGTCGAAAAGGGCTTAATTCTCGAAACTGAAAATTGTCGTTTGGGGATGTCTTAAAAAGTTACTAAAAACAATGTTGAAATGTAGGATATAGTAATTGTCACAGGGTGATATCACCGTATAGATATGTATTTTATGTACTGTATGTACTGTATGTACTGTATGTATAAACTGCCATAAAGTACTGTAAAAATGCTGTAAAATTTACTGGAAAATAAACGGAAGGCTAATTACATGTTGTGTACAAAAATAATAAAAATAAAAACAAACTAAGATCTGATACAAAAAGCTAACATAATAGTTACTGACTACTTTTAAAATTAATATTGATGGCATCAAAATTATGATGGATTAAGCAGGGAGATGGGATCATGGATAATCAAACAGAGAAATGATTCTCACATGCCAACTCTTTACATTCCAGATGCAGTGAAATGCATTCAATGAAGGAAATTGTTTCATGATAAAAAGAGAAATGATTCAGGTTAGGGATCAGTCATTATTCATGCCGGGTAGGGGGCCAGAAGATATTTTTATTGATAATGAATATTTTTCAAAGCCCCTCCATTTCGTCATTAAAGTTTTAAAGGACCCCTGGTCTTTTAGCTGTAATTTTTGGTGGCCTCTCTGTATTAAATTTGATGACAAATTTCAAAGCAACATATCATATTTTCTGATAACAAGTGACGGAAAAAGAACAGGAATTCTTTCAACGGAAAAAAGTGGTTCCTAAAGATTCATGAAAATATTCACTAATGGTACTTTAAGAAATTCAAGGCTTTACAAAGATCATAGAAGGAAGAAGTTTTCGCTTCAGATAGCTCAGATTAGCTTTGTAGTTTTCATGGTCCCCTTTATCAGACTTGAGAGTTTTAGTGGCCCCCCTTTCATAGCCCAGAATTTTTGGTGGCCCCTCTGAATATCTTCCAGCCCCCTACTTGGTATTATTAATGACTGGTCCCTTACCTCTGATATTATCAATTCAGCTTCAGTAACATTTCCTTCTAATGACTGTAATTTGTTTGATGAACCTTGCAATTCTTCCCTTAACTGAAACAGAAAAAGCATGTCATAAATATTGAGATAAATTCCATGCAATATAACAGCATGAAACAGCCAAATTTACAAGGTATCCCAAACATTTGTGTGGCTGCTATGAAGGAGCTGCAACTTAAATTGTCTTCAATTGGTGTTCTGTACAGTTTCATAGGATAGAATTCAAATTAGAGTTACCTGAGTCAATCTGATAAGTGGCTGTTGATTTATGGCACAGGAAGTCAAAATAAATAGTCGTTTCATAACAGTACTTCTTTTGTTCTTCAGTAAGGTCAAAATGAAGTACTGTTTCAGAGAAAGATTCTCAAGAGATATTCAAACTCTCTCTCTATTTGTAACAGGGTTGACAGTATTGTCCTACAGATGAACAGCATTATAACTTTATAGAAAGAAGATAAATTTCAGCAATGCTATGAAGAAGAACAAAGAAAGTGTTGTTTTTGAGCAATAAATCATTTCTTTTACTTTTGTGTGCCATCAACTGTATCAAAAACAGGGCAATAGAATGCACATTAGCCACATAAAATGGTGGCTGAGCACAACTATTTTGAAACAGTAAAAGAACATATGTAAAGTCTTCCTACCTTCACAATTTCAGCTAATTTCTCATCCCTTTCTCGGGTGAGCTCATCTTTGATTTTCAGCAACTCTTGCACACTGAAAGAGATCATCATCATCATCATCATCATCATCATCATCATCATCATCATCATCATCATCATCATCATCATCATCATCATCATCATCATCATCATCATCATCATCATCATCATCATCATCATCATCATCATCATCATCATCATCATCATCATCATCATCATCATCATCATCATCATCATCATCATCATCATCATCATCATCATCATCATCATCATCATCATCATCATCATCATCATCATCATCATCATCATCATCATCACCACCACGACCACCACAACCACCACCACGACCACCACGACCACCACCACGACCACCACGACCACCACCACGACCACCACCACGACCACCACGACCACGACCACCACGACCACCACCACCACCACCACCACCACCACCACCACCACCACCACCACCACCACCACCACCACCAACATTTTAAATGCAATATAATTTAAAAAAATTTTTCGTTCTCTTTTTGTAAATGTAGTTATTTGATATTATTGACAATTGGACAAACTAGGACTTGTGCGTAATAGGCTAATTGTAGGTTGATGTGCAGTAAATTTATGGATAGATAGATAAGATAGATATGAATATGTGTCCCTATGATGTCACTAACAATCTATTTCTGGTGAATGGTGAGATTACAAAGGATCCCGTGAATAAGAAAGAAAGACAAAAGAAAGGCAGTATAGAGTACCTGTGGTCTTGCCCCATGGTCAGTCCTGCTCCTTGCTCAACTAGTTTACTCAAATTAGCAATTTCAAGTTTCAATGATTGAATTGTTTCTCTTGCCCTTGTTTCTTTTTCATGTGCTCCATCTACCATTTTCCAAGCTTTTTCAATCTCCTATGGTGATTTACAGAATTATCAAGTCAAATTATATTTCATCAAAACCAAGCTACAGTATCACAAAAATGAAACAAATTAAAGAACACTGTGGGTTGTTTCAGTTTTCAGTTTCATATTTAAACTCTCTACATACAATTTACAGTTGTTCTAACAATACAGACAAATAGCTACACTACAAATATAATAATGATACAGAAAATTAATACAATGATACAGAAAAATTAATACCGGGTGAGTCAGAAAAAACGTGGGGCATTTGGCAGACTGTGGCATCGCAATTAGCCAACCGACTGTCGTGAACTAAATTTTTGCGTGCAGCCAAGAGTCTAACTTAGATCGTGAATCTTTCCCTGGCGAAATCGGTTGTTTAATGCATTTGTTCGAAAGGAGTTTCTTCGGAAGACCTTGTATGGGAGTCTTGGAAACCAGTGAAATCTTTTGCCAAGCCCCTTCCGCATTTTATCTTGGCAAAAGTTACAGGTACACTTGGCATTATCATGGGAGAATGAATAGTTAGCAGTTAGTATCTTCTCCCCCGGGATGTTTTATCATAATTTGCCCTTCGTGGAGAATAAGTTTGAACGACATTGATAATACGTTCTTCATTGTCTTGCGATGTTTCTTTCAAGCAGATCAGTGCTCTGTGAATCGCAATGGGACTCCTTGCAGACAACACTTTTTCCTAAAGCCAGGTGCACACTAGGTCTTTTGAGTCATTTGAGTCGTGCAGAAACCCCAAAAAGACAAAGGACTCAGACTCCGAGCCTTTGCCTTTTTGGTCTTTCTGCACGATCTTAACGGACTAGGCTTAACTTTTTCACTATCCCCTGACAATACCACGTGTACCTGCAACTCTGGAAAGGCTAAAATGCTGAAGGGGCTTAAAGATTTCATCAGTTTGCAGGACTCCAGTACAAGGTCTTACGACAAAAATCTTTCTTAACAAATTCATCAAATGGCCGATTTCAATGGGGAAGGATTCATGATCTAAGTTAAACTGTTGGCCTCATGAAAAAATCTAGTTGACGATGATCGAGTGGCTCGATGCGACGCTACAGTCCGACAAACACCCCACGTTTTTTCTGACTCACCCGGTACAATATACAAATACAAAAGGAAGTAAATAAATTGTATGCAGGGAATTACTTGAAGGAGGAGCTCTCTCAATAGGTAAACTAATTGAGGAGAGAGCCCCCCCTTTCCTATGGATATTACCAAGTATTGTTCACAGTGTTTTCACTGACATTGGACAGTATTTTAGGTTCTTGAAGGGTTGAGAAATTCAAAATAAAGTATAAATTGAAGACAAAATTGTAAAGCTGTAAATCACCTTCTTTAGAGCCACAATTGTATTTTGATCTTCCTGTGATAATTTCAGGGCTGTAGAAACTTTTGCTGCATTTGCACCAATTTCGCTGTTCAGTTCTCTGCATTTTTGCATCAATCTTTTTTCACTTTCATGGGACTTCTTTAAAGCTCTGTGTAGCTTTTCATATTCTACCCGAAATTTTTCCAAACTTTTGTCTCCAAGCAGCTCCCCAAGTACCTTTTATGAAATAATTAATAATATATCATTAAAGAGAAAGACATAAATACATCTAAAGGACATATGTTTCACAACATTACAATTGAAAGGCACATACAGGGTGTCTCAAAAAAATTGTTTGATGTTTGATTAAATATTGAAAAATGAGGACAACATGAACAGGCTCATGGAAAGATAACCCTGTTCCTAAGATTATGAAATAATTTTAGAGACAAAAATCGTCCAAATCGATTGAAAATTCACTGAGTTACGAGCTCTCGAAGATCAAAAATTTGCAATAGCTGAAACCAGAGACCCCCCAGATTACTTGTGTTGCAAAAAGCTCGAAGACAGAGGTAAGAGAAGCTTACCCAATGTCATACCTCTCGTTGATATCAGAGCAAACCAAATACGACTTCTAAAGTAAATTTTTTCTTGCGATCATTTTCAAAATTCCTTAACATTGCATAGGTCCAAAAACAGTGGTTCAAAACAAAATCGGCGAGAGACTGAATCTGTTTCCTCAAAGCATCCATATGCTTGTCAGTTAGGTTATCGAATACCTGTGTGAATACCACTTGGTTCGCCCTGAAACAATTGAGAAATAACTGAAATGACGGCCTATGGGACTTTTACAAAAAATGCCATTTTGAGGCCTCTGGTTTCAGCTTTCCCACAAACTTGAACTTCAAAAGCTTGTAATCCCATGAATTTTTATCGGATTTGCAAGATTCTTGTGTCAAAAATTAATTCAAAATCTCAGGCCAAGTGTGACTTGACCAAAGGTCCATTCAGCGTATCGTTATTTTTTAGTATTTAATCAAACGTCGAACAATTTTTTTGAGACACCCTGTAGACTAATAAATTTCTGACAAAAAATTTCAGATGGCTTTCCATACAATTCTGGGTATCTTTCACAGTAACTTTGGAAAACATATATTACATTATTTTGCTTATTCAGATTACCAAAAATGTCATATATATTGTGATTTTTTTAAAGGGCCTTAACATCAACAAGTGATTATTCTTTAGGATAATGAGAATGTTTCCTAAGATGGATTTAGCATATGAAAGCATATTTTTCCACAAATTAACACCATCATTTCTTTTCAATGGAAAATATTTTGTAAGCCAA
Organism: Aurelia sp. 3 sensu Dawson et al. (2005); assembly: GCA_964020215.1. Classification (NCBI taxonomy): domain Eukaryota; kingdom Metazoa; phylum Cnidaria; class Scyphozoa; order Semaeostomeae; family Ulmaridae; genus Aurelia; species Aurelia sp. 3 sensu Dawson et al. (2005). Next base: position 21,169,850 of record OZ026585.1, read on the forward strand.
AGGTTTCAAACACTGAAAATGTTTTGCACTAAATGCAGTTTACGGCATCCTGCTGATCCTGTGGAAATTTAATCATTGAAAATAATGATACAAGTCAAATGCCCTTCAGTGTCTTCTGCTTTATATAACAGCTAATGACACAGTACACAAGCACCACAGTATTAAAAAGAGGAATCAGGATATTGCATTAAGAACTTCATATAAAAAACTATCAAGAATGGTACTTAATATATTGTAGTGAATCTTGCCTCTTGGAAGTCCCTCTCAAGTGCTTCAAAGGCATTTTCTTCTATTGCAGGCTTTTCCTTGAATTCTGTTGAGTTCTATGAGGAAAAGTGCCAAAGCTATCAATGCCCTAGTATGTGTAAGCTGGAGGCTAACTGGATTGGGTAGTATTATATTGATTGCCTGTTGTGCTTCCTTTGCTCTGTGGTCCCCAGAGGCTCTTCACATGAGAAACTGTTGTCACTCTGAAAGTTCAAATTGGTTTGAAATTTTGCAATGCCTGCTATTTTGCACTCTGTTTCAGTGGCAGTGCCATGGGCAGGGACTGGGGGGGATATGTCCCCCCCAAATCTCAAAAGTCAGCAAAAATTGTCAGAGAAGCGTGGCATAAAATTAGTTGTGTATGCCTTTAGATTGAAAAAATACGTCCAAATCCCCCCACTTCTCTCGGATTTTCAGAGCTCAGTGCCGCCACTGCTACATGATGACTGAGAGAATGAGATGACACATGCCCCAAGCAACAAGGTAAGATACTGACCGGCTGTGAAGGAAGTTGTCAACCAAAACGTAAATTTAAAGCTGGACTTGCTATAGTAAACAAGAAACTGTGTTGGTAAATATACAGAGAGAGGAAAACAACATATATGTGTTCTACTAAAACCACGTGTCCTCTCCCGCTTTCCTGACTTGGCAAAAACATGTAAAATTTTGTTGATTCTTATTATTTATAACCACCTCTAAGGGGACCATTATGGAAATAAGGTCACTCTATCTTTTAATGCTTATCCCTGCCACTATGATTAGGGGTGTGTTTTTAACTTGTTTTTTAAAGTACCATGTAAATTGTATTGTAATTATTTTAACTATACATCTTTTAACAACTGTAAATATTTTGATTTTGTGGCAAGATACATAGATACATACATATATAGATACATACATACTCATTTACTGAGTAGCAATGAGAGGGGGAACAATAGCAGCACAAATTGCTTCTGTATCTTCAGCAAGGCAAGGCTATAGTGTTTATCACACTCTGTGATCCTTCCCTCTGTTGACAGATGGGTTTGTGTTCACATATCAATTATTTGATTTGGTGCCAAATGCTTTTGATCTTTGGCGGCTGTTACTTATTTGAGTTCAGCTAACCTTTGTCTTGGGTGTTACTGCCAAGTGCTTCTGGACTTTCTTTTGTACATCTGCCGTAAAAGTGGCTTGTTTTTAATTGATAATTTGTTCTTTGCGCACGCAAACTAAGGAGGATGCAACATAACATGAGTTCGTCACTTAGCGTTGTTCTTTATTGCAGTTACTCTTTCCTTTCAGGGTTAAAGGTTAATTTAATGGTCTTTCCTAGTTACAGGTTTATTTTGGTTGTTTTTCTCTTACAGGAATTTTCTTTCTACATTATTGCAGTGTTTTTGTTGCATTTATGAACTCCAATGTGGAAAGTTGAATTTCTGTGCGGGGAACATTTTTCGATAAAACAATAAACAATATAAAATAAGCTAAATGCTCTGTGGACCGGGACATATAGCCTATTTTTCCATACTGGACAAACAAATGTGTTGACAAAGACTTGATGAGTACGTTTAAGTTCCATAAACAACAATCTCAGATGAACCACAACATGAGGCCTAAACTCTTCACCAGGAATTACGGCAGGAACCAGTGATGATAAGAAAGGAAAGATGACAAATGTGTCCGCTAAAAAATCAGTAGTGCGGACCCAAAGGCAAACCCTCCTAGTCCTTATCAAAAAAATTTGGGCTCATGTCATCCTGATTTTGACGATATTGAGACAGCCTCCATGATTTCTCCATACATAATATCAAGATCAGGTTTCTACGTAAATGAAAGAACTTCACCTCTGTATTGCTACTCATTTTCTTGATCTTTTTGACGCTTTTTCATTCACTTTCCTGCCTGTCCGTCTTCTTGTTCGGCTGTTGACTTGTTCTTTCTACTGTTGCGTTGCCATGGTATTTGTTCATTCGTTTCCAGATCCCTAAAAACAACAACAGCAGCTTTTGCGTTCATTTGAGGTCTGGTAACGAGGAACTTGAATCGATTACAACAAGCCTGAAAGCGAAGGACAGCAAACATCAGCAAACTGGCAAAAGGAAGACAAATAAACACTGTAAATATTCCAGACGAAAAGAAGAAAGAATATTGGCCTCTGCTTTGATGTATTTTTGATTTCTTAAGGACTATAGATGGTATATTAACATTGCCGTTTGTGGGAATTTTCTGTTGTTTGTTATAATCCATTCAAAGAGTGGAGATAGATTTGATTTTGGACGAGCCAAAAGCGAAGAGATAAGAAGTTTTTGATCATGGACCATGATGTCGTCATGATAATGAGAATAGTAGGATGAGGATTGTGGCGTCTCTACATAATAGAGAGAGGAAATATGAAAGTTCATCAATGAATTCCCACTACTTGCTTTTCTAACACACATTAAATTTTAAAGTGAGACATTTATCATTCAGGCTCGCTGTATTGGCATACGACGAGATTTCAAGTTCCAAACACAGTAAATGAATAGAGAATAATTTGGAATTCGTTGGAACAAAATTGAATCCGGAATTATGTCCTACATGAAGCAACAATACCAGCAAAGTGAAGGTTTGTTCTTATTTTCAGCAATCTGCCTGCATAGAAAGTTGCACATGATTTCCAAGGGAGTCTCAAATGTACAGATTCAATCTTAACCAAATTCTGAATATTTATTGATGTATCATATACACTGAAACAAGCTGAAACATGTATCATTAGTCTTAAAATTATTGGAATGATGTGAAATTAAAATGTCAGTTTCCATAGGAAGGTAAAGAAAGGAAGTCATCCTCTAAGGTATTGTAATGGAAAATGAGGAAATTGAATTTCAAAATTAGTAACTAAAGAATCCTTTGGTGTAACATTTTGATAATTCACCAATAACTTAACAAATTTCATACAACACTGTTATTGAATCGACTAACTGACTGACTGATTGATCGATTGATTGATTGATTGATTGATCGATTTTGTTAGAATGTGGACATTCATCAGATGGATGGGATGAAGATGTGAGTGCATTTAATTTTCTAACAATTCAATATTTGTAATCCCATGTATCTTAATTTTCATGCATAGCCTGTGAACAAGTTCTCTTCATACTTTTCACATCCATAACAAATATCCTTGTCTTCATTTCATTTTTCATTTCATATATTTATCTATTTATTATTTCTTTCGTTGGATATCATTGTATGTCCTATATGTACTTTAGATTTGAAAATAAAATGATAATGATTTCAACCACAGGTTTTACAGAAAAAGTTGATTGCAGTGAGATGATAAATGAGCATTCTTTTCAAATTTGATTTAGTTTGATGATGAAGATCAAGATGAGATTTATGATTGTCCTGAGCAAGATGATTCCACTGCAGGTATGAATATTAACAATGTTAAAATATATGTTAATGGTTAATCTGTTATATTGTAGATAGTGTACCATTTTTTATGTATATGTTAGTATGCTACACCAGAAACCAACAAGGGTCAAAATAAAATTTATGATCTGGAAGCCTTCTGAGCTCTAGGATGTATGGGTGGTATATTGTACAGTAGTAACATTCTTATAAAGCAATTACTTGGCTACAAAATTCAAAGTACTTTGTAGTTGCATATGATGCATTCCAAAAGACTCGAAAATTAACACACCTTGTCAGAGAGGATTGTGACAATGATCTTTTAAAAAGAGGACAGTTCTTACAAGGGTTTTATCCAATGGAGCCATCTTTTTTAAAATGATCATAATCTTGATCCCCCATCAATTTCTTGAGAAGACTATGTTTACATCTAGAGTTGCTTTAACAAATCTTGGTGATATAACTTGTTCCTTGTGTGTTTCATTGATTCAAAATGCAGAGAACTCACTCATTTGACACGCTGAATATTTGTTGAGCAGCCACCTGCTCTGGGTGCTATTTTTTATAACCTTCACGTAACAGAAACTGGGGAAGCTAAACACAACAAAATGCTCCTCCAGAACTGTAGCCAGTCAACCCCTGAAATTTGCAATACCCCCGGTGGGTGCAATGTTAATGAAGATATGACACCACCCTGGTCCACGATTTCACTGAGAAAGGGTTATATTGGAAGCAAATCCTAGGACCTTGAATCTCAAAATAGGGAGCATTTTTCTTCAGAACATAACCTAAAAACGTTTAAATGCTGATGAACTCGAGACCCTAGAATACAGTGAATTTTACCTGGTCTAGTGGTCTAGAAAAGTGAATGGTAATACAGTGCAGCAATCCCAAACTTTTCTCTCCGAACCAGTATTCGAAATGTGAAAATCTATTCAAGGTCCAGTGATACTCCTTTATTAAAAGGGTGTTATCTTCGAAAACTCTCCGTGATAAGGGGTCCATTCGCAAACCACAAAATCAGAGAAAAGGGTATTCTGTGAAACAGTATGGACGAGGGTGGTGTACCTTTTGCTACTGAATTGCACCCACCGGGGCAATACCTTGTAAAACATTGATAAAATCAGTTGGAAGAGCTAAAAGCTGCTTTATTTATTTTAGTTGAACGGCATGATGATGAGGATAATGTTGAGGTACAGTAAAAATTTGATTTAACAAATTGTTAAATATAATTAGGTTAAATATAATTAGATTGCTTGACATAATTGCATTACTGTTGGATCGTAAGCAGGGTGTGGTAGTGTGGTATTAAAGGGGAGGAGCTCGGAATGGGCAACAGTATCCGCAGGTGTTCCGCAAGACTCGGTTCTTGGTCCCTCATTCTTTCTCATCTATATCAATGATCTAACTGAAAATGTAGCTTGTGGAGTTAAACTGTTTGCCGATGACACCTCTCTCTTCTCGGTTGTTCGAAATGAGAATGAAACTGCACAGGCATTAAACAGTGATCTTGAAAAACTTCGTATCTGGGCATGGCAATGGAAAATGAAATTTAATGCAGATAAAACAGAAGAAGTTGTGTTTTCTTGTAAGCGGAACAAGCCGGTCCAGGGTCCATCCAACTCTTAAGCTTGAAGCGGTGACATAAGTGCAGAAATTGAGCAGAAGCATCTTGGTATGATACTTGATTCTAAATTAGATTTCCATAGTCATGTTAGAGAAGCTATTGTTAAAGCAAGGAGAGGCATTGGCATGATAAGATTTCTTTCCAGGTATGTTTCTAGAGAGGTTCTCGATGTGATATATAAGTTACACGTAAGACCACATCTTGACTACGGCGATATAATCTACCACAAATATGACCCTGAAATGCGCTTGACCTTCACACAAAAGCTTGAACAAACGCAGTATCTTGCTGCACTAGCAATAACTGGAACATGGAGAGGTACAAACACGCAGAGACTATTTAATGAGCTAGGTTGGGAAACATTGTATGATAGAAGGTGGTATCGTAGATTATGTCATTTATTCTCCCTTATTAATTCCAAATCACCTGAATACCTGTATAGTGTGCTTCCCCAAGGGCGACATATGCAGTACAGCCTGAGAAATCTCTCTAGTTTCGATCCATAATGCGCTATTCGAATGGAATTTACTCGACGATGAGACAAGAAATTCAAAATCTTTGTTTCAGTTGAAGCATAAATTTCTTGAAATTGTAAGACCACTAGGCAACTCGACATACAAAATCTGTGACATTTCGGGTGTCAAATTGTTGACAAAACTCCGTGTGCATTTTAGTGCCCTGAATGAAATCGCTTCAAACATGCTTTTGACTGCCTCAGCCCAGTTTGTTTCTGTGGTAAAGACAATGAAAATAACAAGCATTTTCTCCTGCATTGCCCCCTATACGATGTACTTCGTGGAGATCTCTTTGACCAGCTCTCTGATGTTCCAGGTCTAGATATCGCCAGTATCAGTAATATGGATGATGATACTCTTTGTCATCGATCTTGTTTGGAGATCCATCTCTAGGTACTATTGAAAACAGAATAATATTGGAAGCGACGATCTCATTCATAAAAAATTCTGGCCGATTTGATTGATACAACAATATCAAACCAGCAGCAGCAGTTCCCTATTCCTAGTTCCCTATGTTCGTGTTTGTGCTCTTTTCTGTTTCTCTTGTTTTTGTTCCGCATTGCTGAGGTGGATTGCTGGGATGAACTATGCACTGCAATATTTTTCTCTCGTTTTCACGGCTACGAGTTAAATAGCTCTAATTTCTTTGAACAATAATCTGCCTTGGCTCAGTTGTTTTGTTGTCGTTTGTGCGTATTGTATCTTGGCTTGGTGGTTTTGTTCTTTTTTTTTGTACACAAAAATTAATTTGATTTGTAAGTGGCATCCATAGTGAAGACCCGGTGACTTTATGTCGTTTTTCACTATGGATGGTACAGTGTAATATAACATTATATATTGTAGTTTTTAATCTTGATAAAAAAAACTGGTGGATGAACCCATTTATCTTTTGGCTCAGCTGCGATTAGTTTATTTTACTGATATGAGATGTGCACTTTTTTTTCCTTTCGTTTTTGCCTCTTTTTCGTAAAGCTGGGTATCAAAGGCAGGTAAATTTACCAAAGATTGATGTCATAATGCTGTTTTCTCGTTTTTTATGAATTTTTTACATGTTGGAGTATACTTCTCACTGGTTTTTTCTGAGGCCAGCTGGAATTTCAAGGGGAATCTCTAAATTCGTGTGAAACGATTCTTTCTAGGAGGGCACACTTCTATACAATTGAAAGACAAGTAGAACCTCCCCCCCCCCCAACGTCTTTTTCTAAGAGTTCTCTGACTTTTCTTGTCAGTGGCAATTTTTCTTTGGTATATATTAGTAGTGGTACGTATTCTTGTATTTGGAGTTTTCTATTTTGTTGCTTTGTTGCTGCCTTCGATCCATTTTGCTTTCATTCTTAAATGATTACTTAAGCGCTTCTGCCACTGGACATTTATCGTAGTATTGTAGAACCACATCTAAACCATTGCTGCTCCGTTTGGGGCTGTAGTGGTATTACGAGAATAGAGTCTCTACAAAAACTACAAAACAGGGCTGCTCGAATCGTTACGGGTAGTTCTTATGATGCACCTTCTGAGCCATTACGCAAAGAACTTGGCTGGTTGTCCGTCAAAGAAATGATTGGGAAAGAGACATCTACAATGATGTATAAATCTCTAAACGATCTTGCACCACAGTACCTTAGTGACTTATTCGTTAGACTATCAGATTTCCACACACGAGAACTAAGAAACACTAAAAATGATCTTGCAATACCGTTAATGCGAACAGTAAGTGGCCAAAAGGCATTCTCTTACCGTGGTACTAAAGTGTGGAACAAGTTTAACGACAATATCAAAGAGGCCCCCTCGGTATACTCTTTTAAATCAAGGTTGAGACAGTTGGGGTACGAAAATCTTTAAGTTTGTAGATTGCTTATTGTCGTCAGATGTATATATTTTTATCTAATGTATTTGTTAATAGTTTATTAGGTTTTTTAATTTTAACAGGGCCAAATTGTAAAACAATATACTTATTGAATTTGTACCCTGTATAAATATGTTTACAATATGAAATATGAAACTGAGAGGAGTTTTATGATAAGTGACCAAATATAACAGATATAATGCATTTTGATCTAATAGACCCCTTTCACAATGACATCAATTGTTTTGAAATTCTTCAGGAACATCAATAGACCTTTTAGCTATTCTGATAAAGAATGTGGATCGAACGATATTTCATCACAATTTGTCGAATTTTCGAATATGCACAATGGTGATCGAAGCTCCAACGCCATTCAATCGAACCTTGCGCATCAAAATGTATAAAAATATCGCTCGATCCAGGCTCTTTCGTAGAATAGCTAAAAGGTCTATTGCCTCGATTTGATGTGGATCGAAATCTCAAAAGCTCCATTGCTCCCAGCAACGCATGAAATTGTTTTGTAAGTGTAGTTGCAACATAATGATATGATGTAGATTTCTCGCTGCACAGGGAATCACATCTTTTGCCTCGAATTGAATGTTATTGTGAAATGCGTATATTGAACAATGCATCGCTCTCTCTTTTCATCAGGTAGATGATATTTATGATACTCCAGAAGAAGCATTGGAATTTCTAGAAACAGAAAATGATGATGGATTCCAGGGTAACAAATTATTTTTCTTTAAGCATCCACTTCGCACTATCCACCGTTGCCTTCATTCGATCATATCAGCCAATAGCAACCGTCTTTAGGTTGCCAATGAGTATTCGTGTGATGAATGGTAAAATATGTCCTGATAGATTACTTTGAGCCAATTTGGAAAATTTCTTATACTATCCTACTACGAGCATGCAGAGTTTCGTATCAGTTACTTTTCATTTTTATTCCTTTTGACCTTGTGAACATTTGCAAATAATGTTTCTTGAAGCCAATCCAATTTTAGTCATTAATGAGGTACCTTACGAGTTTAGTAATACGATACAGAAATGAAGTATAAATATTCACTGGATTTCCTTGAGAGTCGAGGTTCTTTTGGAGGCTCTTTATAAAATGATACTTGTACGTACATTAACAGTCACATTTTACGGACGTAAAGAAAGCTTCTGACAATAAGTTTCATACATTGTCTGGACACTGAAACCACGTTTCTTTTTCAGCTATGATCTCTCGTTGATCAGACTTTCTTTCATTAAAAGTTGGCACAGAATCCTCCAGTTTAGGAGTATCACGAGAGAGGAAATACATAAATCTTAACAAATTTTTGGATGCTCTAAAAAGTAATTTCGACGAATCGGAAGCTTATGGATTTTTATGTTTGGCCTTTTCAGGGCCATATGCTACGGTAATACAAATAAATTTATGAAAAGCATCGCTAAGTGCTTTAAATGCATAAAAACAGCTTTTCAACCTAGATTCAAAAAGTTAACGCAATTCTACAGAACTTAGTTAGATATTTGATAACATTTAAGCATCAAAGAACAGTTATCCACTGAATTAACAAGTCTTTTCTCCATTCAGGATCTCAGAAACCTCCCACAATTTCCAGAACTGATCGTCCAATTCTAAAAGAACAGCAGACTTCAAGAAAGAGCCCTCCAACTGGAAGACATCCCGTATCACACCAAAAGATATCTCCCTTCCAAACTGATGTGCCTCCAAAGAAGCCAACAATACCACCACAACGTCCTGGTGCTTCAAAGTCAGTGCCAGTAGGGAGTCCTATGGCCCATTCAACAGCTGAATGCCAATCAGCAGAGCACAGAAAACCTACAAACCCTCCAGTCTCAAGGAAACCAACAGCTATATCAGCAAGGTGGCCCCCACCCAAGCCGAAAAATGATGAAGCCACTCAGCAACAGGATAGGGTGGATGGCTCTGACGCAAGGAGTGAGAAACAGCACAGAGTACTTGAAAAGCTCTCGAGAGTAATAGGAGGAAGTAAATATACACAAGGGAATGAAGATAACAGACGAGTAAATATTGGTTCAGATCCTTTACAGATGGGAAAACAAGTTTTCATAGAAGCTGAAAACACTCCTGTAAATGACAGTTGTCCTCCAGTCAGTCGTGCAGATAGGCCTACTATTGCAAGTCGAAGTAATAATACTGTTGAGAGCAGTAGAGCAATGCCAAAAGTAGGGAACACACGTAACATGTTTGATGTCAATCAAGGATCACAAGAAAATTACGATGTTCCGCCAAGATCAAATAAATATGGTCCCTCTCAAGGGCAAGCTTCTATGAAGCAAGGCGGAAGCTATACACAATCGAAAAGATCTGCCCTACCATCAACAGATGATGAAGAGGATTATATCGTCCCAATCAGTGGTAATGAAAATATTATGAATGAAAATTACGAGGTCCAACATGATACCAAGCCGTCAGTTGGACCAATGAGAAATGCCTGGCCTCCCAAAGATGCAGTAGGCATATCTCAGAACACAACCGCCAATTCACGTCCTTTTGCACCTCAAAGGCCAGCTGCAGGAGGATCATTCAAAGATCAAAGGGGAATTGCTGGTCCAACTGGCCCGCAAATGCGAGGTGGAGCTCCAACAGCAAGAGGTAGAACAAATTATGCAGATATAGTAGTTGTTCCCTTTAAAAAACCAAATAAACAAGCAGCTGATGTTGTACCTCAAGAGAGACCCTCTCCTATGGGACAAACAAAAGAAAGCAGCTCTCTAATTGAAGAAGAGAATTATGAAGTACCAGAGCAGCCACCTGTGCCAAGTAGATCTGACCGTCCACCAACATTTCATGTGAAAGCCACCGCAAGGCATAATGCACCTATGCCTGTCCCTGGTAGAAATGCAAGAGCTGAGGAGGAAATGAATGAAGAAAATTATGAAATTATGGATGGAAACCAACCAGGACAACCAGAGAGATTTGCCACAAATTCATCTAACAATCAGAGGACACAACAAAAGGATATGTCGCCTGCACAGGAATCAGATGAGGTAACAAATGATGACGTGTATGAAGTCGCTGAAGAAACAGTTCCTGCAAGGCCTCCTGGGAGAACACCAATACCGGGAAGAGTACCTCCACCAGGAAGGGTTCAGCTCCCAGGGAGGGTTCAAAAGCTAGGAATGGCTCAACCGCCTGGAGGGGCTCATCCATCGCCAGGGAGAACACAACAACAAGAAAGAATACAGCCACCAAGGAGACTGGATATCCCTCAAAGAAGGACAGTTGTTGGTTCCAACCAGTTTGGAAGATCTTCTGCTCCTCAGCAAAACACAGACCAAGCAGATGAATTGTACGAGGTTGCAGATGATGCACCTCCAAAAATCCCACCTGGGAGGGTAGGTCCTTCAGGAGGAGGTGCACAACGTGGAATTCCCCAAAGGTCACCATCAGGTCGTCATGGGTATGCTGTCCAACCACCTTCTAATCAGATTATAGAACAGACAGATGAATTGTACGAGGTTGCAGATGATGGACCTCCAAAAATCCCATCTGGGAGGGTAGGTCCTTCAAGAGGTGCTCCACAGGGAATTCCCCCAAAGTCACCATCAAGTCATCTTGGGTTGGCTGCCCAGCAACATTCTAATCAGATTACAGAACAGCCAGATGAATTGTATGAGGTTGCTGAAGATGTACCTCCACAAGTTCCCCCCGGAAGGTGTGCTTCGTCAGAAAAAGGTTCTCCATGGGGAATTCCCGGAAAGACCCCATATGCTGGCCACAACTCTAGTATTTCTTCACCTACCAGTCCAGTTCAACAAGAAGAATTTTATGAAATTGCAGATGAAGGGCCACCGATTGCGGGACCACCAATTGTTCCGCCGGTGAGAGAAATTCAAAAGATGCCACCACGTTTACCATCAACGAATTCCCGTATAAATGTTAAACCCACTGCCAGACAAACTGCTGAAGAGGAAATACAAGAAGCATATGAAGTGCCAGATGTAGAAGAGCAAGAGAATTATGAAGTTGTTGATCAAGATACTTGTAAAGGTAGGTAATTTGAAAATGATATACAATTCCCATAAGTTCAGAATTCACTGAGATGACTTCAACATTTATATGTTTGCTTCCCATTTTATTCATTTCGCTTTCAAAGCTTTTGTTTGAATTTTTTTAGAATTCTATAGAAGTGTACATTATCATTAGGCAGCATTGATGTCGGTCCTGATCTCTTAAGGCCGAAATGTCATTTATACTATTTAATAACATTTGTTATTGCAGTTAATATTAGCACCCTGCCAGAGTTAGATGAGTGCGGAGATTGGGTTATTCAAGGACATAATTATGTCTAATGTTTTGATAGTAACTCAAAATTGTATCTAGTCCACACCTATGTATTATTGTAATCTTGACTTAGGAAATGAAGTTAAAATGGATCCAAATTATCCAGCCTATCTGTTATTGTTTTTTTCACATTTCAGTTTATTATGATTTCTGTATTTCATATCAAACTTTATCAACTGCCACAAAAAAGTTTTTCTCCTCAAGAAGGCACTAAGTATTTGGCACAATGTCAATATGTTATATTTCTGATTATTGTAACTTTGTTTCAGGCAAAAACAGCAAGTTACAGAATACACGGTCAGTAAAAATTTTTCAACTTTCGAAAGTTACTAGAAGCTGAATTATTTGACGGAAAAAAGCAATTAATAAGTTCAGAATCAACATATGAATAAGCAACTTTTTTAAAAGCAGGTAATGCAGAGGAGCGTAATTTTAACTAAAATATAAACTGAACTAAACGGAACTGAATGCTCTTGCCACAAATAACACAACATAGGACATACCCTCATTACTTCGTGTCTGCGTTATGATGAAATGACAACATTGTTTTGTATGTAGGAAAGATTAATTGTATGCTTTTTCAACGAGACTAAACTAAATTTCATTAAAAGTATGTTTTCTCATAGACGTCCACCAGAGGGGCAAGAAAATGGGAAATTAAAGGGTGCACCAAACAAGAGGATTCAAGATTCTCATGATAAAGTATTACTTTATTATCAATCTTTTGCAATTAAATACCTTAGATAAGGACTAATTAAAGAGAATCTACTGGCCCTGTCCAAGTTAGGCTCCGTTCACACTCCTCCGTTTTTGTTGCTATCCGTTTTTGTTGCATCGATGCCAGCCGCTCACATTGCTTTGTTTTTGCTATGTTTTTGATAAAAATTGCTCACATTAGATCCACAAGATACTTTACCAAAGATGTCTGTTTTTGTATGTTCACATTTTGCTGGTTTTGTTAAAGTCATTGTTAATGTTGGAGCGTTTTCAAAAACCTCCGTTTTTAAGGATATCCACTTTTGATAGCGTTTTCGAAGTCCTCCACTTTTGTGGTGTCTTTGCGCGGATCAGTGTTAACACTGTCAGAAAAACAGAGGTTTTTCTCTTCGTTTTTGTACAAAAACGGAGCAGTAAGAACGGAGCCTTAAAGATGTGCCCTATTGTATTCAATAACTTTGGCACGTGCCGTTTCTGTGTGTAGCCATAGAAACAATTGGTATGTGTAGGCGTTTTCTTTTGCCTATCTTGCTCGGTACAGCTCGATATAGCTTGTCTATTCTTAACGTTAATAATGACACGAGTATATTGAAAAGTATACAGTAGAGGTATGAAGGAACTATGCCATAATTTGTTTAAATGGCCCTTGCTTACCAAGATTTGATATAACATTGATGAATATTTAATAAATGTAGAATAACTGTTGTTCTTTAACCAACATCATTGCATCATTAATCTGTGCTGTAGGATTCAATAGATATACGAAAGTTTTAGCGTGCTTCATGATTCAAAATTAAAGAAATTCTATCGTCATAGGTTTCACTTGAAATGCATAACTTTTATTTTTCAGATGTTAAATCAAGTACTAACGGGACTAACAAATCCAGTGGCTGCTTCAAAATTTAATTCAAAAACTGAGGTACCCCTTTCAAACAGCCTTTTTTATTTAGTTAAAGGATTATATTCTTTCATGTGATGTGCTGATCAGTAAAGGACGGAGCAGTATCATATTTCTGTATTCATTGGATATTCTTTAGAATTGGCAGTTTTTTCCATATAAATTCAAGTCTTGTGAGCTTTTTTCAATTGATTTCAGTCGTGTTTTGTCAACCTATAACAAACTGTAGCATATCGTTTATCTTATAAATTTTTCATTATTCCAAAGGAAACATATCCAAAGGCAATTAACAAAACGAAGAAAGCAAGGCCACCGTAAGTTTCATTTTCTTCATATTGCTGTTTCTATGGTTTCATCTCTTCGGCAATTTCTATACCCCTTTCCATTGGGTTAGGGTTAGTGCTATATACATAATTTAGCTAGATATTTCTTTCATTTGCGTCTTATTTTCTTTCTCTTTTTCACTATATTTTTCATTGTATTTGTCAGATAATGTCTTGTCATATCATGAATTGTTGTGCCATTAAGACAATTCTATACAAACATCTTATTTTTGATCCCTTCATATGACGTTGTGTAGTCGTTCATGCTGACATGCCTTGTCGTTAAGACAGTACACCTTTTCGGAGACAGGGCTGTAATTTTCAAGAAATCTGTCTTTAAGAATGGTAAGTGTTTGTCCGTTGCATGCATTTCCAGAAGCAATGCACCCCGTAGCAATGTATCTATTGTTTTCAGCAGTCAGCAGTGTCTCAATAGAGCTTTTGTGTACAATCTTATTCCGTATGACTGCAATCTCACCCTTGCCTGTGACTAGAAACAGTCTATTCAACACACAGATTTGTATCGTTTCTTGTTCATTCCTCAAACCTATCACCAAGCCCCTTATTTTTATGACTAAACTATGATTTCTCATTTTGCAGCTCTATTAGAAAGGTACCACCAAGGCCTGGATCTGGTGAGATTTTTTATTTTTATCTTTGTTGAATTATTTATAACTTCATGTGAAATGCAAGTAAGTTATGCATAATGAACACGCGCTTTTTTTATGCGGGGCTGTTGGTAGAATCATGCATTGTTCATGTCAATTCATTTCATAAATGTGGACCTTTTAATCTAAATTTGAACCTGTGTGTGTATTGATCATTATAGATGATATTCCAGATGAGCCTATTCTTGATTTTGATGAATTGAGTGATGCGATTGATGCAGCAACACCAAAAAGCAAACAACCTTCTGTTAAAAAGTCAAGAAATGGTATCCCTTTTCCTATGCCCAGTGTTAAGGTTTGTGATCTTTTGTTTAATTCAATTTTGTTTAATTCGTTTTACTTTTTCAGCCTTAAAGTTATATTTCATTGCATTGTATCTATTCTTTATATTTATCATAATAACTTGTTAATAGTTTTTAAGTGGCGAATCGGTACTTACTTACCGTCTTCTACTAAGACCCTTTCTCATCTCTCCCAACCATGTTTTTGTCCCACAAACCGTGTTTTGTACTGATAACAACTACAGTACTTTCCTTTTTTCTTCTCTTTCATCTTTTCTGTTATACCAGCACCCCTTAGGGGGCCATTATGGAAATTAGGTCAGCTTGACCCTTTAATGCTATCCGTGCTACTGTAATGTTAAACTACCACTGCAGGATAAAAAACTGTATACTTATGCGACTTGGGAGCGTGAAGAAAGTTTCAACGGAATATTTTACGACGATTTACAGCAAAAAGTTAAAATTTACAGGTTTGTTGACGGATGCTGGCAAAAGAAGGGATTCTTGGTTGTCAAGTTTTAATTTGCTCAGGAGATGATCAGTTTTGCCCGATGAAATTCTCGACGGAAACTTCCGAATGAGTATAAAACAAAGTTAAAATGACCAGAACAGTGCAAGGATTTGTGGTCTTTTTATGGTCGAAAGCCAGAGTTTTTGCTTGTTGTCCGCAGACTGGAGCTGTCCGCAGACTGGAGCTATGACCCTATGTCTTCCTACTGCTGGAGTTTCTTAATTTCTTTGCGATCAAGGAGTTGAATTTCTTACAGGCAGTATCTTATACAAAATGTTGCAAATGTCTAAACTGGACGAAACAATATCTTATGAAAGAAAATATGTGTAGTCGCCCAATATTGCTCGTTATGAAAGTATTAAATTGCTTGTAATTTGCATTTAGTCGAGGGAACAGAAACTAGAAGACGAGCCTTGGTTTCAAGGCAATGCAGAGAGAAGCGAGGCTGAAAAACTGCTGAGCGGTATTGGAAAGGTAATACCTTTATAAGAATTTTAAGGATTTCCCCTGATATTCGTTCCAGTCGCAATTCATATCTAAGGAACTATTTTTTCAGATGGACAGTTTTTTCGATTAAACTCTTAACAGACCATTCCATATTCGATGGTGAAAGGTGCTCTACGCTATGCATTATGGGATCGTATAGTGCTTGTTTACACACTAAAATGCAAACTTCGACAACGTTAAAAGTGTATTCGAAACCCCCATACGATAGCGACATGCAACGTGAACAATGCCTTCATATTTGACTGTAGAATGATCTATGATATAAACCAGAAACTTTCTTTTTAGTTAAAAACGAAGCAGCAATAAACAAAGATTTTTTTTGCAGGATGGTGCGTTTGTCGTTCGAAATACAACCAAAATTGATGGTTACTCAATTTCTATCTTCTACGGAGGAGCAATCCGTCATCTTCAGTAAGCACTCTTTCCTAATTTGTCACGTACCGGTCTTCTTTCGCAGTGAATGTGCATTAGAAAACAATCTTAGAAAACTGCGCCTGCGTGTAGCCTCAAAACACTCTTCGACGAAGGATATCGAAATGAAAAACTAAGAATGCAGAAACATTGAGAAACCAGGCAATGGGTGACTTCTTTTTAAACAGAATATAATATAATCAAAGTATTCTTCAAATTTTATCCAGAATTGTATCGTTATAAAAGTATTGTTTAGGCCTCAACGCGAAAGCTCTGGTTTGGAGGTGGATGCAAATTTGAGCTTCCAGTATTAATATATCTGCTATCAGAACACCAATACAAACAAATGAATTGTAACAAAATGAGGTATTTATGTCCAAGTTGTCTGTTGAGGAACATTTTGAAGAGTATTTCTAAATCTTTGTATATATGTCACCTTTATTACCAATGTGATGATAATCTTGTAATCATATGATATTCCTTTCTTGCAGCATAAACAGGAAAGGAGACAAATTTCATCTTGGATCATCAGAACAGGTTTGTTTTTGTCTCATTTTGTCTTAATCCTTTTTGAATGATTCCCTGCATAGAATATGGTCCCAGTTAACACATCTTTGTGGAGCAAGCAATTCTTTCGTTCAAGGTTTCGCTTTGTCTCATTTTGTCACAATTCTCTTTACATGAGTCCCTGCATAGAATTTGATGCCAGTTAACACATCTTTGTGGCAAGTGATTCTATTAAAAATTCTGAGAACATGTGCTGACCATTTCATGGGATGAAAGTTTGAAGAGTGACCAATCCAGCTCTGCCCGTTAGCAAGCACGATCAGCAAGCACCTAGCACTAAGTACCTGCCACAAAGTGCCCTGCCAAATGATAGTCTTTCGCTAAGATTTACCAGGTGTTATAAGACACTCATATGTTCTCAATGTATTTTTCAAAACTTCCTTCTATAGCAATTCGAAAGTGTTATCAAATTGGTGGACTATTTTTTGAAGAATGACATTGAACTGAAACAAGGTGGAAAAACAAGGCTTATCAAGGCACGACCAATGAAGTAGGCAAAATGAGAAAATTTCGTTGCGAAAGGAAATCAACATTAGCCAAAGGGGAACAATTTCACGATACATGAAAAGAATTAGTTGACACTTTGAATAAAGTAGAAATTAGATGTTCTTCTGTAGTAAACTTACCTCACATAAATATTGCACCACCGAAAGCAAAATGGCTGCCTAAAGTTTCTTACAACTTAGTTCAACAAATTTGTATAACAATACACCAGCATTTACAGGTTTCTCTACTGGTTTTTTTGGACAGAAAATAATTGCTAGTTCGTCTTCTCTTTAATGAAAGTAAAATGAAGTGTTATTTTCTTGATTTCTTCGGTAGAGTAGCAAAAACTTTAGAACAACATTGAACAAGATTTTGGCAGAATAACTAGAGAAGTGGGCTATGTCGAAACGAAGAATGAACAGATTTCTTAGATCAAAAGTAACAGAATTTCGTAGTTTCCAAATCTGGACTCTGCAAACTTCATTGCCATGACAAATGTTTCCGTCTTTGAATAGGGTAAAAGAATAAAATTCAAGTAAAAAGGAAGGAAGTGATTGGAGGTAAACGAACTTAAATTAACGCCTGGAGAAGTAACGATGGAAAAAAACAAATTCCAGTCACTTTCAAGATCTTAATCGCCTTCAAACTAAATTCGAGCGAGAGGATTTTGTTAGGTTTATCCAATTGAAGACATTCATTGAAGTTGAAACATTCGTTGGAAAGCGCAGCTTTATAATGAACCTCAGTAACAGGGCCACGACGAAAATTTTGAGGGTCATTTCAGAAAACAATCAGTGTAAAATCGACATTTAATTTATGACAGATCCATATTAAGTATAAGTGGTGTATTGACTAAGCCACGATTTATTTATTTAGGACTTTTCGAGACAACTTGTCTCATCCTCAGCTAAATACAATTTTGTTCACGTGCGAGATTTTAAACTACAAATTATTCGCAAGCAATGCATAATCAAATTATCAATCGTATGATTTCTAAATATGGAAAGGCTATTGAAGATACTGAATGAATAATAAGAAAGTCCAATGGGATTTCAAGAAAGATACTGTGGTATAGAAGAATTTTGTTGATTAAGTGTCGGACGGTTCCTTAAGATTAGCAGGCTCTCGTGTGTCAGTAAGGCTGTGCTGCGTTCACATTAAAGGCTTGTTTTTACGTGCATGCTTTTGCTTGCATAAACGCGCTTTTGTTTGCATTTTCCCGTTCAGATTTATATGTCCCTTGGATCCCACAGAGCAGGTCGCTTTCTACTTCTGAAATGAAAAGCTCACAATAGATTTCATTCGCACGCGCGTGTAAGTCATCTGCTTGCTAACCAACAAGCTGTTTTGCATGAGGAAGATTCTTTCCACATGCAAATATTTTGCAGTCTGAACACTGTAAAGGATTAGTATGGCGGATTTCTGCACGAGCGTTTAAGCGCTTACAAAAGATTGCAATGTGAACGTAGCCTAAGTCGAAATTGTTGTTTGCTTTGTCAAGAATGCAAAAATCATCAAGCGACGCAGCATGGCCAGTTGCATAAGGTCGCATTCCTCATGGAAAACTTTTGCCATAGCGAAAAACATTTCAGAATTAAGATCTGAAAATTAAGAAGCTTATGTTATCTTTCCTCCAAGCAATCTACTTATTCTTCACTTTGTTATGGCCTACTCCTCCAGTAATGCAGCCAAAATCATGTTCAATGTTATTCTCGGGGTTTTGTTAATTCATCAAAGAAACTAACAAAACAACATTTCATACATACAAACAAACAAACATACAAAAAGTAAATAAACAGACAATTATTTTCTCGCCAAAACATCCTTCAGGGAAACCCTTAAATGCTGCTGGTTTAGTTGTTTGAGTTACATTCTTTTGGCAGCCATTTTGGATGAGATGGTGCAATACTTATCGAAGGTAAGTGTAATTCCGTTTACATTTGTACCCTCGTTTGCGTTTGTATCAAGCTGTTTAGACAGGGAACTGTCGTACCAAGCATTGTTTATCAATCTTCACTTTAGTAGCCAGCAGAAGCGTTCAATCTTGACAAACTTTATGATCGATACTCTCAACTTAATTGTTCGATTGGAACTTAAGCAATTTGCCATGATGCAAGGGTGATCATTTTAAACATCATGATCATTTCTGGAATTGCAGTATTTATGAGGCCCCCTAAGGGGGGGTCCCTGGAGCCCGAAATCCCTTAGGGGGCCTCATTTATGTATTATGAAAGGTATCTAGTAAGGAAGAAAGTATTTGAAGCTTCTATAAAAATGTTAAAAGCACCATAAATTCGAAACTGATTGAGGAAAATCAATATGACCAACAACAGAAATGCTTAGTTTTTGAAGCTGTACAAGATTGTAGCAAGCAACATTCTGTTTCTTATATGGTTCACAATTTGCAATTTGATGACGTTACTACTTCAAAACAAACAGAAAAATAAGAAATCTCTATGATGATATGAAGAAGGCCCCAACAAATGACCTGACCCCCCAACATAGGAAATTTGAATAAGGATAGTCTCATGTTTACATGTTAACATCTGATAAAAATAGCTCTTAAATTTGAATGAAAAGACTAACAACCGGAAACTTCTTTTCAATTGATAGTAGAGGTCAACAGAGATCTGCAGATGCAAGAAAAATCTCTTTCGTAGATGTGAGAAATCATCCCAGAATCTTGGATGCCAGAACACATTAAAATAGCTTAAGAATTTGAATGAAAAGAGCAACAATCGAGAACATCTACTAATAGACACTAATTCAATAGTTTAGACTTACTTGGACCAACTAAAAAGGATTAAGAGAGATACAATGTATATTTTTCACAAAGTGTGGCACGACAACTTGGTCACCATGGAAACAAGGCTAAACATACAGCACCAAAATTGTTACAGTTTCATTGCTGTATGATAGAAAGTTAAACTTGCTTAATCTCAGAGGCATTCAGCAAACACGGGAAAACGTATAAATGAAAATGTACGAGGGGGCGGAAACCGCCCCCCAGGTTAGATAGGGTTAACATCTACGCTTCACTTGGTACTTTAATCATTATTAACATTATCGTTTAGCTAACATAGTACAACACGCAACAACATATTTTTATCTTTTATAAATAGCTGCTAAATTGATTCAAAAGATGAAATTTAGCAAACTCATGTGTTTAGTAAAAGATAAAACTAAAAGAAGAATCAAATCCGGTCTATCGAAATCAAATTGATGAGATTTTTAATACAAACAAGCATCAACAGTGTTTTGGCTTCTTTGTGTTGGACCAAGATTAATAGCACCTGTATTGTCATTTATATGCCGACAATTGACGAGATAATAACAACATAGTTCATTTTTATTGACTGCATCCAACTGCACATAAAATCGCGTCTAATGACATCAAACTGATGAGATTTTCAATATAAACACACATCAACAGTGCTTTGGCTTCTATTAGACCAAAACTGACTAAACTTAAAACTTAGTATCAGATGCTCTGATGACTTCTTGCACTTTATAATAGATGTTTTCGTTCATACATCAGATTGAATCCGTGATGTTTAAAAACATATTTTTTGAATTATTGTTGAATGGACTTAAAAGACAAAAATAGCAAAGACATGTGTTTAGTAAAAGATGAAACTCAAAAAAACTACAGAGGTAAAAACATCTATTTCTTACATGTGAGATTTTGTCCAAGAATTTGCGCTGCTTAAAAACATCTTTTATAGATAGCTGTTAAGTGATTAATAAGACCAAACTACAAAAGACATTTGTTAAGTAAAAGAAACAGCGGAGAACGGAATTACAAAGGGATAAAATCTATTTTGTAGATGTCACAAAGCATCAAAGAATCTGGGATGCCAGAAAACATCTATTAAAAATAGCTTTTTGATCTTGTACAAGATAGAGCATGGAAAAACATCTATTAAATAGATTATAAAAATTAAAAGCAAATTGCAGATGCAAGAAAATCTAGATATGCTAGATGTGAGAAATCATCCAAGAATCTGACATGCAAGAGAATATCTAATAAAAACAGCTAGTAAACTTGAATGAAATCACCAAAAATCGAAATTCATGTATACGATAGATGACAGAACTGAAAAAATTTAAATTGCAAGGAAACATCTGTTACGTATAAGTGAGAAATCATCCCATAATCCTACATTATGGAGTAATATCATAAAAATGTAGCGATCAACAAAATTATAAATATAAATGTGCAAGTTCTTAAAAGTTTTGTTTCCAATTTCATATATAGTAACATCAATGTTTCATGAAATAACTAAAAATCTATGACAGATATCTTAAACTTCAAAATAAAGAGAACGGTTCACCATCAGATACCCATTATGAAAGCATCTGACTAAAATATAGACTATATGCCATTGAAAGAGGATAGGGTGGGTGGTGGGAAGAAAGAAAACTAGAGGGAAAAAGGAACAAATGTCAGAGAGACCATGACCTGAGCCCCCAAGATATGACCTGAGCCCCCAAGCTATGACCTGAGCCCCCAAGCTATGACCTGAGCCCCCAAGATATGACCTGAGCCCCCACCCCAAGATATGACCTGAGCCCCCAAGATATGACCTGAGCCCCCAAGATATGACCTGAGCCCCCAAGATATGACCTGAGCCCCCAAGATATGACCTGAGCCCCAAGATATGACCTGAGCCCCCAAGATATGACCGGAGCCCCCAAGATATGACTTGAGCCCCCAAGATATGACCTGAGCCCCCAAGATATGACCTGAGCCCCCAAGATATGACCTGAGCCCCCAACATACGACCTGAGCCCCCAACATATGACCTTAGCCCCCAACATATGACCTGAGCCCCCAACATACGACCTGAGCCAAGATATGACCTGAGCCCCCAACATATGACCTGAGCCCCCAACATATGACCTGAGCCCCAAAGATATGACCTGACCCCCAAGATATGACCTGAGCCCCCAAGATATGACCTGAGCCCCCAAGATATGACCTGAGCCCCCAAGATATGACCTGAGCCCCCAAGATATGACCTGACCCCCCAAGATATGACCTGAGCCCCCAAGATATGACCTGAGCCCCCAACATACGACCTGAGCCCCCAACATACGACCTGAGCCCCCAACATACGACCTGAGCCCCCAACATATGACCTGACCCCCCAACATATGACCTTTATGCTAGATAAAGGTCATATGATAACATTTATTTTCTTTATGATAAATAACCTTTGATGAAGAAGCAACTCTTATATTATTAACCCTGTTAATACTTGGAGGGCCTTTTTCGCCCCTCTCTACACTTCTCTACATTGCACTAAAACATTCTGTAATTTAACAACCAAACTTTGTGACTTTAAATAAAATTTGATTGGCAATTGAAATTTTGACATTTTATTTCACTAACCCTAAGCAAATGACCACAGAAATGCCATATTTGAAGATTTTTCAAAGAAAAAAATTCTTAAAACCTGCAAAGATTTTGTTCCTTTGTGGAATTGATCCTTTTAACATGCAAAAGTCAACTCCAATTAAAGAATAGTCTCATTGGATATAAAGGAGTATCGCCCTTTTGGAACACTCTGTTGAACTAAGTAGATTTTAGTAATTTTAGTTACAATTGGCAGATAATGCTTACTGTTATTTTAAACCTTTGCTATTCACATCATCTTTCTAAAAGCAACGCGTCTGATTGTCGCTACACCTTTCCATAATATTAATTTTAGTGCCGAGAGGTCTGAGCGGCCTAATGTCCAGCATTCGCCCATTCGGAACGCAGGCAAAATTGTTACGAACGCCTTGCGTGAAGCATGAAAAGCCAATATTAATTTAATTGATGTGCAACGTGAAAAGGCTGTTATTTCTTCGTGATCTTACCCCTCCCCCTTACCACCCTCAAGTGCTTGGAAACATGCTTTCCAATATTCCGACATCTCCCCTTGCCTCCACCAAGTTTCCCTCTTGGAAATGACGTTTGAGCAGGTGACACAGCTGGAAGTCACCTGGAAGGCTTGAGCGGTCACAGGTGCACCACAAGGGCGACTTAGGCCAGTCAGCGTGGCTGTAAAATCAACACATTCGGTGCGTGAACTGTTCAAGCAACTGTGCAAGATCCCACTGAGTTTTCATTTCGAAGGCTCAATGTCAACAACAAGCCATGCAGGTTCAGTTATTGCCGAAAAATTTCAACGAAAGGAGTAAAAAGAAAACAGACTTGTAGAAAGGCAGCTTGAAAAAATGAAGACACTTACGCATTCATTTCAGGTCGGTTATTTTATCTTCAATTTGCAAAGCAACGAAAGGAAATATAACAACAAATACAAATGACAACAAAGAAGATGGCGTCACCAAACCGTTTTCGCACGCTTTTTGCGAGAAACTAGACCAAGGCCCCGGCCATAGCGAAGTTTTGCTGTGTAGTCAAATGTGTCAATATTCGAGAGTGTTCCAAAAGGGCGATACTCCTCTATAAATCTTTAGAATTTGCAGCAAAATTTTAAACTTATGATATCATTGACATTTGTGGTGTTATTGCCCTAATGAATAATTTTAAAATATAAAACTTTTCGTCTTTTTGCTTTAACTCATTTATTTGCTTACTTCTGAATCCATATGTACATAATAGAAGGACGAGACTAATAAATAACTTCTAAGAAAATCTGTACAACAAAAACCAAAACAAAAGATAATTGTGTAAAAATAGTAACTCAAAATATTTCAAAGGTCTGTAGATAAAATTTCAAACGTGTTTCCTACAAATTTAAACAGATTGAGAGAAAATTGGATAGTAGTTAAGAACGTAAAGAATTCTAGTTTATATTTGCTTTTGGTTGCCCAGCAACGCAAAGGTGACTAGTTAACTGCCATTGTTATATTTCAAAAGTGAATTGTCTAAAGATCAAACCAAGTAACTGTTATTGTTACTTCTCTTGTAATTTCCGAGATAAGGTGGCGGGGTGAAAAACACCAAGAGTACAAAGTAAAAAAATAAGCCAGAAACAATAGGAAGAATAATAGCAGAGATAAATAGTTTGAATAAGGGGATCAATATTCGAATATTGAAGATGTTGTGGAAATCAACAAAAAAAGCAAATACAAGAGAACATACTTTTTTGTATTTGACATGTCTTCCAAAAAATCCACTATATAATACAACATTAAAATAATTAAAGGTGCAAGTAATTAGTTCAAAATTAACTAAAATGAAAGGAAATTAACAAAATTATCAAGAAAATGCTGTTTGCGCATGCTCAAACTGGTATGGAAATCGAAATACTCACAATGACAGAACTTTACTACAACTTAGAGTATAAGTACTGGTAAGAAGAGAGGGTGGGTGGCGGGAGAATGGACAAGGAATGAAAAGGAAGAAGAAGAAGAATGGGTTAGATGTTTGGCTTAGGGTTAGATGTTTGGCTTAGGGTTAGATGTTTGGCTTAGGGTTAGATGTTTGGCTTAGGGTTAGATGTTTGGCTTAGGGTTAGATGTTTGGCTTAGGGTTAGATGTTTGGCTTAGAGTTAGATGTTTGGCTTAGGGTTAGATGTTTGGCTTAGGGTTAGATGTTTGGCTTAGGGTTAGATGTTTGGCTTAGGGTTAGATGTTTGGCTTAGGGTTAGATGTTTGGCTTAGGGTTAGATGTTTGGCTTAGGGTTAGATGTTTGGCTTAGGGTTAGATGTTTGGCTTAGGGTTAGATGTTTGGCTTAGGGTTAGATGTTTGGCTTAGGGTTAGATGTTTGGCTTAGGGTTAGATGTTTGGCTTAGGGTTAGATGTTTGGCTTAGGGTTAGATGTTTGGCTTAGGGTTAGATGTTTGGCTTAGGGTTAGATGTTTGGCTTAGGGTTAGATGTTTGGCTTAGGGTTAGATGTTTGGCTTAGGGTTAGATGTTTGGCTTAGGGTTAGATGTTTGGCTTAGGGTTAGATGTTTGGCTTAGGGTTAGATGTTTGGCTTAGGGTTAGATGTTTGGCTTAGGGTTAGATGTTTGGCTTAGGGTTAGATGTTTGGCTTAGGGTTAGATGTTTGGCTTAGGGTTAGATGTTTGGCTTAGGGTTAGATGTTTGGCTTAGGGTTAGATGTTTGGCTTAGGGTTAGATGTTTGGCTTAGGGTTAGATGTTTGGCTTAGGGTTAGATGTTTGGCTTAGGGTTAGATGTTTGGCTTAGGGTTAGATGTTTGGCTTAGGGTTAGATGTTTGGCTTAGGGTTAGATGTTTGGCTTAGGGTTAGATGTTTGGCTTAGGGTTAGATGTTTGGCTTAGGGTTAGATGTTTGGCTTAGGGTTAGATGTTTGGCTTAGGGTTAGATGTTTGGCTTAGGGTTAGATGTTTGGCTTAGGGTTAGATGTTTGGCTTAGGGTTAGATGTTTGGCTTAGGGTTAGATGTTTGGCTTAGGGTTAGATGTTTGGCTTAGGGTTAGATGTTTGGCTTAGGGTTAGATGTTTGGCTTAGGGTTAGATGTTTGGCTTAGGGTTAGATGTTTGGCTTAGGGTTAGATGTTTGGCTTAGGGTTAGATGTTTGGCTTAGGGTTAGATGTTTGGCTTAGGGTTAGATGTTTGGCTTAGGGTTAGATGTTTGGCTTAGGGTTAGATGTTTGGCTTAGGGTTAGATGTTTGGCTTAGGGTTAGATGTTTGGCTTAGGGTTAGATGTTTGGCTTAGGGTTAGATGTTTGGCTTAGGGTTAGATGTTTGGCTTAGGGTTAGATGTTTGGCTTAGGGTTAGATGTTTGGCTTAGGGTTAGATGTTTGGCTTAGGGTTAGATGTTTGGCTTAGGGTTAGATGTTTGGCTTAGGGTTAGATGTTTGGCTTAGGGTTAGATGTTTGGCTTAGGGTTAGATGTTTGGCTTAGGGTTAGATGTTTGGCTTAGGGTTAGATGTTTGGCTTAGGGTTAGATGTTTGGCTTAGGGTTAGATGTTTGGCTTAGGGTTAGATGTTTGGCTTAGGGTTAGATGTTTGGCTTAGGGTTAGATGTTTGGCTTAGGGTTAGATGTTTGGCTTAGGGTTAGATGTTTGGCTTAGGGTTAGATGTTTGGCTTAGGGTTAGATGTTTGGCTTAGGGTTAGATGTTTGGCTTAGGGTTAGATGTTTGGCTTAGGGTTAGATGTTTGGCTTAGGGTTAGATGTTTGGCTTAGGGTTAGATGTTTGGCTTAGGGTTAGATGTTTGGCTTAGGGTTAGATGTTTGGCTTAGGGTTAGATGTTTGGCTTAGGGTTAGATGTTTGGCTTAGGGTTAGATGTTTGGCTTAGGGTTAGATGTTTGGCTTAGGGTTAGATGTTTGGCTTAGGGTTAGATGTTTGGCTTAGGGTTAGATGTTTGGCTTAGGGTTAGATGTTTGGCTTAGGGTTAGATGTTTGGCTTAGGGTTAGATGTTTGGCTTAGGGTTAGATGTTTGGCTTAGGGTTAGATGTTTGGCTTAGGGTTAGATGTTTGGCTTAGGGTTAGATGTTTGGCTTAGGGTTAGATGTTTGGCTTAGGGTTAGATGTTTGGCTTAGGGTTAGATGTTTGGCTTAGGGTTAGATGTTTGGCTTAGGGTTAGATGTTTGGCTTAGGGTTAGATGTTTGGCTTAGGGTTAGATGTTTGGCTTAGGGTTAGATGTTTGGCTTAGGGTTAGATGTTTGGCTTAGGGTTAGATGTTTGGCTTAGGGTTAGATGTTTGGCTTAGGGTTAGATGTT
The DNA here is from genome assembly GCA_964020215.1 of Aurelia sp. 3 sensu Dawson et al. (2005). Lineage (NCBI taxonomy): Eukaryota > Metazoa > Cnidaria > Scyphozoa > Semaeostomeae > Ulmaridae > Aurelia > Aurelia sp. 3 sensu Dawson et al. (2005). The sequence continues at coordinate 21,196,826 of OZ026585.1, forward strand.
TGGCTTAGGGTTAGATGTTTGGCTTAGGGTTAGATGTTTGGCTTAGGGTTAGATGTTTGGCTTAGGGTTAGATGTTTGGCTTAGGGTTAGATGTTTGGCTTAGGGTTAGATGTTTGGCTTAGGGTTAGATGTTTGGCTTAGGGTTAGATGTTTGGCTTAGGGTTAGATGTTTGGCTTAGGGTTAGATGTTTGGCTTAGGGTTAGATGTTTGGCTTAGGGTTAGATGTTTGGCTTAGGGTTAGATGTTTGGCTTAGGGTTAGATGTTTGGCTTAGGGTTAGATGTTTGGCTTAGGGTTAGATGTTTGGCTTAGGGTTAGATGTTTGGCTTAGGGTTAGATGTTTGGCTTAGGGTTAGATGTTTGGCTTAGGGTTAGATGTTTGGCTTAGGGTTAGATGTTTGGCTTAGGGTTAGATGTTTGGCTTAGGGTTAGATGTTTGGCTTAGGGTTAGATGTTTGGCTTAGGGTTAGATGTTTGGCTTAGGGTTAGATGTTTGGCTTAGGGTTAGATGTTTGGCTTAGGGTTAGATGTTTGGCTTAGGGTTAGATGTTTGGCTTAGGGTTAGATGTTTGGCTTAGGGTTAGATGTTTGGCTTAGGGTTAGATGTTTGGCTTAGGGTTAGATGTTTGGCTTAGGGTTAGATGTTTGGCTTAGGGTTAGATGTTTGGCTTAGGGTTAGATGTTTGGCTTAGGGTTAGATGTTTGGCTTAGGGTTAGATGTTTGGCTTAGGGTTAGATGTTTGGCTTAGGGTTAGATGTTTGGCTTAGGGTTAGATGTTTGGCTTAGGGTTAGATGTTTGGCTTAGGGTTAGATGTTTGGCTTAGGGTTAGATGTTTGGCTTAGGGTTAGATGTTTGGCTTAGGGTTAGATGTTTGGCTTAGGGTTAGATGTTTGGCTTAGGGTTAGATGTTTGGCTTAGGGTTAGATGTTTGGCTTAGGGTTAGATGTTTGGCTTAGGGTTAGATGTTTGGCTTAGGGTTAGATGTTTGGCTTAGGGTTAGATGTTTGGCTTAGGGTTAGATGTTTGGCTTAGGGTTAGATGTTTGGCTTAGGGTTAGATGTTTGGCTTAGGGTTAGATGTTTGGCTTAGGGTTAGATGTTTGGCTTAGGGTTAGATGTTTGGCTTAGGGTTAGATGTTTGGCTTAGGGTTAGATGTTTGGCTTAGGGTTAGATGTTTGGCTTAGGGTTAGATGTTTGGCTTAGGGTTAGATGTTTGGCTTAGGGTTAGATGTTTGGCTTAGGGTTAGATGTTTGGCTTAGGGTTAGATGTTTGGCTTAGGGTTAGATGTTTGGCTTAGGGTTAGATGTTTGGCTTAGGGTTAGATGTTTGGCTTAGGGTTAGATGTTTGGCTTAGGGTTAGATGTTTGGCTTAGGGTTAGATGTTTGGCTTAGGGTTAGATGTTTGGCTTAGGGTTAGATGTTTGGCTTAGGGTTAGATGTTTGGCTTAGGGTTAGATGTTTGGCTTAGGGTTAGATGTTTGGCTTAGGGTTAGATGTTTGGCTTAGGGTTAGATGTTTGGCTTAGGGTTAGATGTTTGGCTTAGGGTTAGATGTTTGGCTTAGGGTTAGATGTTTGGCTTAGGGTTAGATGTTTGGCTTAGGGTTAGATGTTTGGCTTAGGGTTAGATGTTTGGCTTAGGGTTAGATGTTTGGCTTAGGGTTAGATGTTTGGCTTAGGGTTAGATGTTTGGCTTAGGGTTAGATGTTTGGCTTAGGGTTAGATGTTTGGCTTAGGGTTAGATGTTTGGCTTAGGGTTAGATGTTTGGCTTAGGGTTAGATGTTTGGCTTAGGGTTAGATGTTTGGCTTAGGGTTAGATGTTTGGCTTAGGGTTAGATGTTTGGCTTAGGGTTAGATGTTTGGCTTAGGGTTAGATGTTTGGCTTAGGGTTAGATGTTTGGCTTAGGGTTAGATGTTTGGCTTAGGGTTAGATGTTTGGCTTAGGGTTAGATGTTTGGCTTAGGGTTAGATGTTTGGCTTAGGGTTAGATGTTTGGCTTAGGGTTAGATGTTTGGCTTAGGGTTAGATGTTTGGCTTAGGGTTAGATGTTTGGCTTAGGGTTAGATGTTTGGCTTAGGGTTAGATGTTTGGCTTAGGGTTAGATGTTTGGCTTAGGGTTAGATGTTTGGCTTAGGGTTAGATGTTTGGCTTAGGGTTAGATGTTTGGCTTAGGGTTAGATGTTTGGCTTAGGGTTAGATGTTTGGCTTAGGGTTAGATGTTTGGCTTAGGGTTAGATGTTTGGCTTAGGGTTAGATGTTTGGCTTAGGGTTAGATGTTTGGCTTAGGGTTAGATGTTTGGCTTAGGGTTAGATGTTTGGCTTAGGGTTAGATGTTTGGCTTAGGGTTAGATGTTTGGCTTAGGGTTAGATGTTTGGCTTAGGGTTAGATGTTTGGCTTAGGGTTAGATGTTTGGCTTAGGGTTAGATGTTTGGCTTAGGGTTAGATGTTTGGCTTAGGGTTAGATGTTTGGCTTAGGGTTAGATGTTTGGCTTAGGGTTAGATGTTTGGCTTAGGGTTAGATGTTTGGCTTAGGGTTAGATGTTTGGCTTAGGGTTAGATGTTTGGCTTAGGGTTAGATGTTTGGCTTAGGGTTAGATGTTTGGCTTAGGGTTAGATGTTTGGCTTAGGGTTAGATGTTTGGCTTAGGGTTAGATGTTTGGCTTAGGGTTAGATGTTTGGCTTAGGGTTAGATGTTTGGCTTAGGGTTAGATGTTTGGCTTAGGGTTAGATGTTTGGCTTAGGGTTAGATGTTTGGCTTAGGGTTAGATGTTTGGCTTAGGGTTAGATGTTTGGCTTAGGGTTAGATGTTTGGCTTAGGGTTAGATGTTTGGCTTAGGGTTAGATGTTTGGCTTAGGGTTAGATGTTTGGCTTAGGGTTAGATGTTTGGCTTAGGGTTAGATGTTTGGCTTAGGGTTAGATGTTTGGCTTAGGGTTAGATGTTTGGCTTAGGGTTAGATGTTTGGCTTAGGGTTAGATGTTTGGCTTAGGGTTAGATGTTTGGCTTAGGGTTAGATGTTTGGCTTAGGGTTAGATGTTTGGCTTAGGGTTAGATGTTTGGCTTAGGGTTAGATGTTTGGCTTAGGGTTAGATGTTTGGCTTAGGGTTAGATGTTTGGCTTAGGGTTAGATGTTTGGCTTAGGGTTAGATGTTTGGCTTAGGGTTAGATGTTTGGCTTAGGGTTAGATGTTTGGCTTAGGGTTAGATGTTTGGCTTAGGGTTAGATGTTTGGCTTAGGGTTAGATGTTTGGCTTAGGGTTAGATGTTTGGCTTAGGGTTAGATGTTTGGCTTAGGGTTAGATGTTTGGCTTAGGGTTAGATGTTTGGCTTAGGGTTAGATGTTTGGCTTAGGGTTAGATGTTTGGCTTAGGGTTAGATGTTTGGCTTAGGGTTAGATGTTTGGCTTAGGGTTAGATGTTTGGCTTAGGGTTAGATGTTTGGCTTAGGGTTAGATGTTTGGCTTAGGGTTAGATGTTTGGCTTAGGGTTAGATGTTTGGCTTAGGGTTAGATGTTTGGCTTAGGGTTAGATGTTTGGCTTAGGGTTAGATGTTTGGCTTAGGGTTAGATGTTTGGCTTAGGGTTAGATGTTTGGCTTAGGGTTAGATGTTTGGCTTAGGGTTAGATGTTTGGCTTAGGGTTAGATGTTTGGCTTAGGGTTAGATGTTTGGCTTAGGGTTAGATGTTTGGCTTAGGGTTAGATGTTTGGCTTAGGGTTAGATGTTTGGCTTAGGGTTAGATGTTTGGCTTAGGGTTAGATGTTTGGCTTAGGGTTAGATGTTTGGCTTAGGGTTAGATGTTTGGCTTAGGGTTAGATGTTTGGCTTAGGGTTAGATGTTTGGCTTAGGGTTAGATGTTTGGCTTAGGGTTAGATGTTTGGCTTAGGGTTAGATGTTTGGCTTAGGGTTAGATGTTTGGCTTAGGGTTAGATGTTTGGCTTAGGGTTAGATGTTTGGCTTAGGGTTAGATGTTTGGCTTAGGGTTAGATGTTTGGCTTAGGGTTAGATGTTTGGCTTAGGGTTAGATGTTTGGCTTAGGGTTAGATGTTTGGCTTAGGGTTAGATGTTTGGCTTAGGGTTAGATGTTTGGCTTAGGGTTAGATGTTTGGCTTAGGGTTAGATGTTTGGCTTAGGGTTAGATGTTTGGCTTAGGGTTAGATGTTTGGCTTAGGGTTAGATGTTTGGCTTAGGGTTAGATGTTTGGCTTAGGGTTAGATGTTTGGCTTAGGGTTAGATGTTTGGCTTAGGGTTAGATGTTTGGCTTAGGGTTAGATGTTTGGCTTAGGGTTAGATGTTTGGCTTAGGGTTAGATGTTTGGCTTAGGGTTAGATGTTTGGCTTAGGGTTAGATGTTTGGCTTAGGGTTAGATGTTTGGCTTAGGGTTAGATGTTTGGCTTAGGGTTAGATGTTTGGCTTAGGGTTAGATGTTTGGCTTAGGGTTAGATGTTTGGCTTAGGGTTAGATGTTTGGCTTAGGGTTAGATGTTTGGCTTAGGGTTAGATGTTTGGCTTAGGGTTAGATGTTTGGCTTAGGGTTAGATGTTTGGCTTAGGGTTAGATGTTTGGCTTAGGGTTAGATGTTTGGCTTAGGGTTAGATGTTTGGCTTAGGGTTAGATGTTTGGCTTAGGGTTAGATGTTTGGCTTAGGGTTAGATGTTTGGCTTAGGGTTAGATGTTTGGCTTAGGGTTAGATGTTTGGCTTAGGGTTAGATGTTTGGCTTAGGGTTAGATGTTTGGCTTAGGGTTAGATGTTTGGCTTAGGGTTAGATGTTTGGCTTAGGGTTAGATGTTTGGCTTAGGGTTAGATGTTTGGCTTAGGGTTAGATGTTTGGCTTAGGGTTAGATGTTTGGCTTAGGGTTAGATGTTTGGCTTAGGGTTAGATGTTTGGCTTAGGGTTAGATGTTTGGCTTAGGGTTAGATGTTTGGCTTAGGGTTAGATGTTTGGCTTAGGGTTAGATGTTTGGCTTAGGGTTAGATGTTTGGCTTAGGGTTAGATGTTTGGCTTAGGGTTAGATGTTTGGCTTAGGGTTAGATGTTTGGCTTAGGGTTAGATGTTTGGCTTAGGGTTAGATGTTTGGCTTAGGGTTAGATGTTTGGCTTAGGGTTAGATGTTTGGCTTAGGGTTAGATGTTTGGCTTAGGGTTAGATGTTTGGCTTAGGGTTAGATGTTTGGCTTAGGGTTAGATGTTTGGCTTAGGGTTAGATGTTTGGCTTAGGGTTAGATGTTTGGCTTAGGGTTAGATGTTTGGCTTAGGGTTAGATGTTTGGCTTAGGGTTAGATGTTTGGCTTAGGGTTAGATGTTTGGCTTAGGGTTAGATGTTTGGCTTAGGGTTAGATGTTTGGCTTAGGGTTAGATGTTTGGCTTAGGGTTAGATGTTTGGCTTAGGGTTAGATGTTTGGCTTAGGGTTAGATGTTTGGCTTAGGGTTAGATGTTTGGCTTAGGGTTAGATGTTTGGCTTAGGGTTAGATGTTTGGCTTAGGGTTAGATGTTTGGCTTAGGGTTAGATGTTTGGCTTAGGGTTAGATGTTTGGCTTAGGGTTAGATGTTTGGCTTAGGGTTAGATGTTTGGCTTAGGGTTAGATGTTTGGCTTAGGGTTAGATGTTTGGCTTAGGGTTAGATGTTTGGCTTAGGGTTAGATGTTTGGCTTAGGGTTAGATGTTTGGCTTAGGGTTAGATGTTTGGCTTAGGGTTAGATGTTTGGCTTAGGGTTAGATGTTTGGCTTAGGGTTAGATGTTTGGCTTAGGGTTAGATGTTTGGCTTAGGGTTAGATGTTTGGCTTAGGGTTAGATGTTTGGCTTAGGGTTAGATGTTTGGCTTAGGGTTAGATGTTTGGCTTAGGGTTAGATGTTTGGCTTAGGGTTAGATGTTTGGCTTAGGGTTAGATGTTTGGCTTAGGGTTAGATGTTTGGCTTAGGGTTAGATGTTTGGCTTAGGGTTAGATGTTTGGCTTAGGGTTAGATGTTTGGCTTAGGGTTAGATGTTTGGCTTAGGGTTAGATGTTTGGCTTAGGGTTAGATGTTTGGCTTAGGGTTAGATGTTTGGCTTAGGGTTAGATGTTTGGCTTAGGGTTAGATGTTTGGCTTAGGGTTAGATGTTTGGCTTAGGGTTAGATGTTTGGCTTAGGGTTAGATGTTTGGCTTAGGGTTAGATGTTTGGCTTAGGGTTAGATGTTTGGCTTAGGGTTAGATGTTTGGCTTAGGGTTAGATGTTTGGCTTAGGGTTAGATGTTTGGCTTAGGGTTAGATGTTTGGCTTAGGGTTAGATGTTTGGCTTAGGGTTAGATGTTTGGCTTAGGGTTAGATGTTTGGCTTAGGGTTAGATGTTTGGCTTAGGGTTAGATGTTTGGCTTAGGGTTAGATGTTTGGCTTAGGGTTAGATGTTTGGCTTAGGGTTAGATGTTTGGCTTAGGGTTAGATGTTTGGCTTAGGGTTAGATGTTTGGCTTAGGGTTAGATGTTTGGCTTAGGGTTAGATGTTTGGCTTAGGGTTAGATGTTTGGCTTAGGGTTAGATGTTTGGCTTAGGGTTAGATGTTTGGCTTAGGGTTAGATGTTTGGCTTAGGGTTAGATGTTTGGCTTAGGGTTAGATGTTTGGCTTAGGGTTAGATGTTTGGCTTAGGGTTAGATGTTTGGCTTAGGGTTAGATGTTT